>CM055267.1:65597385-65764701 GCA_029237695.1 Conchocele bisecta
GGCACAAGTCCAATAATCCCATAGTGATCGGGGACAAACACATGAGACCACTGCAGAGGGTACCGAGGAGGTGATCGACGACAGAGGACGCCAGTGATCGATTTTTGACCAATTTTCAGGACGACGAAGCAGAGCTGCCAGCGTGGCTAATTGAAGAAACGTCACGAAGCAGCCTCACCCCATTTAGACGGGCGCCGTCAGCCAATTGGGCCAGTGCCACGAGAGGTATGCTGAATGCAGGGGTGCAGCCGCCTAGCCAGGCAGCGGGGATGGCTCGATTTAAAGTCGACCAGCAACCAGATCAGACGACCAGCCCCCAGTTTCTGGCGATGAGAACAGAGTCCGGTGTGGTGCAGTCTACAGCGGTGGGTCCGTCTGCTTCAAAGTTCAGGAGGTGCGCGCCAGACGTCACCAATCAGTTTGACGAGTTAACAGAACTGTTGTTCCCAACGGCGCAACCAGCGGCTCAGCAGGGACAGTCAACCGGGGGATGCTGACCCCCACGGCCCGAAGAAGGCAGACAAGCTCCACAACACGCCTTTGCAGGACGAGTACATCCTGCCGAGCCTTCTGCGGGCTGCAGAGGCCACCGACCCACTGGCGGTAGAGACCGGCTGTACAACAGCGACACCGACACCTGCAGACCCTACGTCATTGATTGCTTCCGCGATCAAGGATGCAGCCGCTAGCATCATGGCTGCCATCGAGACCCACGCGAGGGCCACAAAAGAACAGGTGAAGGCCACAGACCGGATGACGGACGAGATGGCGCGAATGGAGCGTAGGTTGGCGGGCATAGAGAAGTCACGGTCGGCTCCCGCACCAGTCAAGGGCCGCGGCCGGTCACGTTCGCCAGCTGTCCGCAGTACAGTGACGAAGATGAAGTAGGCTAATTGACATAGAACACTGACGAAATGATAACATTAATCATATTAACAACAGTTATAATACTTAAAGTAATAACAATAATACATTACAATGATAACAAGAGCTGTAGGAGAACAGCATAGCTCGACTACGAGGGTGTCGATGTACACATAGCATGACAAAGAAGGTGGCTGCGGCCTACATAAAAACCTTAACCAAGGTTGACTAAAAACATTAACCAAGGGAAACTAGAAATGTGGCCTGTCGGCACACGAATACCCCCACTGGCAGCCAAAGAAAACGAGGCATTTTTGATCATAAGCCATTTAGCTGAGCGTTAAGGTTTCAAACGCATCAAGTCTGTGACCTTGACCCTGGGCATAGTGTGATAATCCATGCATCGGTGTAGAAGATATAGAGCGGAAGGGAATTTCAATAGGTTTGACCTTTGACCTTCAACTATGACCTTGACCTTGGATGTAGGTGCGTGGTTATTGATCGAGACACACCTTCTCATCCTGAGAAACATTTGTGCCAAGGCATTTGATAATTGCATGCATCGGTGTAGAAGATATAGAGCGGAAGGGTTAATTTCAATAGGTTTGACCTTTGACCTTCAACTGTGACCTTGACCTTGGATAGGTGCATGGTTATTGATTGCGACACACCTTCTCATCATGAGAAACATCTATGCCAAGCCATTTGATAATCCATGCATCGGTGTAGAAGATATAGAGCGGAAGGGAATTTAATAGGTTTGACCTTTGACCTTCAACTGTGACCTTGGACGTAGGTGCGTGGTTAGCAATTTGATAATCCATGCATCAGTGTAGAAGATATAGAGCGGAAGGGAATTTCAATAGGTTTGACCTTTGACCTCACTGTAACTTACTTGGACGACTTGACTTGTAGGTGCGTGGTTATTGATCGGGACACACCTTCTCATCATGAGAAACATTTGTGCCAAGCCATTTGATAATCCATGCATCGGGGTGTAGAAGACATAGAAAGGAAGGGAAGTTCAATAGGTTTGACCTTTGACCTTCAACAGTGACCTTGACCTTGGACATAGGTGCGTGGTTATTGATCGCGACACACCTTCTCATCGTGAGAAACATTTGTGCCAAGCCATTTGGGAATTTCAATATCTTTTACCTTTGAGCTTCAACTGTGACCTTGACCTTGGATGTAGGTGCGTGGTTATTGATCGCGACACACCTTCTCATCCTGAGAAACATTTGTGCCAAGGCATTTGATAATCCATGCATCGGTGTAGAAGATAGAGCGGAAGGGAATTTCAATAGGTTTGACCTTTGACCTTCAACTGTGACCTTGACCTTGGACGTAGGTGCGTGGTTATTGATTGTGACACACCTTCTCAACATGAGAAACATCTGTGCCAAGCCATTTGATAATCCATGCATCGGTGTAGAAGATATAGAGCGGAAGGGAATTTATTTCAATAGGTTTGACCTTCAACTGTGACCTTGAACGTAGGTGCGTGGTTAGCAATTTGATAATCCATGCATCAGTGTAGAAGATATAGAGCGGAAGGGAATTTCAATAGGTTTGACCTTTGACCTTCAACTGTGACCTTGACCTTGGACGTATGGTACGTGGTTATTGATGGCGACACACCTTCTCATCATGAGAAACATTTGTGCCAAGCCATTTGATAATCCATGCATCGGTGTAGAAGATATAGAGCGGAAGGGAATAATTTCATAGGTTTGACCTTTGACCTTCAACAGTGACCTTGACCTTGGACGTAGATGCGTGGTTTTCCAAGTATGGTTGCTGTAGGCCCAGGAGTATTCCATATACAAGCTTGAGTAAAAAAACGTAACCAAGGGGAGATAACTAAGTAATCCAAGGATAAAAGTAGGTCAAGGTGAAATATAGGTCAGGGATTATTGATGTACATCACTAGGAGATGAAGTTGTCCAAGTATGGTTGATGTAGGCCCAGAAGTATTCCATATACAAGCTTGACTATAAACATTAACCAAGTAATTGAAGGTTAAATGTAGGTGAAGGTAAAATAAAGGTCAGGGGTTATTGATGTACATCCATATGAGAAAAAGTTATCCAAGTATGGTGTCTGTATGCACAATAGTATTCCATCTACAAGCTTGACTAAACAAACTACCTTAACCAGGTTGAGTAAAAACCTTAACCAAGGGGAATTAAGTAAGTAATTTAAGGTTAAATGTAGGTCAAGGTCAAATATAGGTCAGGGGTTGTTGATGTACATCACTAGGAGATGAAGTTGTCCAAGTATGGTTGGTGTAGGGCCACGAGTATTCCATCTACAAGCTTGACTAAAAACCTTAACCAAAGAGAATTAAGTAAGTAATTCAAGAGGAAATGTAGGTCAAGGTGAAATATAGATCAGGGGTTATTGATGTACATCACTATGAGAAAAGGTTGTCCAATTATGGTGTCTGTATGCACAATAGTATTCCATGTACACGCTTGAGTAAAAAGCTTAACCAAGGTCGAGTAAAAACCTTAACCAAGGGGAATTAAGTAAGTAATTCAAGGTTAAATGTAGGTGAAGGTCAAATATAGGTCAGGGGTTGTTGATGTACATCACTAGGAGATGAAGTTGTCCAAGTATGGTTGGTGTAGGGCTAGGAGTATTCCATCTACAAGCTTGACTAAAAACGTTAACCAAGGGGAATTAAGCAATTCAAGAGGAAATGTAGGTCAAGGTCAAATATAGATCAGGGGTTGTTGATGTACATCACTAGGAGATGAAGTTGTCCAAGTATGGTGGGTGTAGGGCCAGTAGTATTCCATATATAAGGTTGACTAAAAACCTTAACCAAAAGGAATTAAGTAAGTAATTGAAGAGGAAATGTAGGTCAAGGTCAAATATAGATCAGGGGTTGTTGATGTACATCACTAGGAGATGAAGTTGTCCAAGTATGGTGGGTGTAGGGCCAGTAGTATTCCATATAGAAGGTTAACTAAAAACCTTAACCAAAAGGAATTAAGTAAGTAATTGAAGAGGAAATGTAGGTGAAGGACAAATATAGATCAGGGGTTATTGATGTACATACCTATGAGAAAAGGTTGTCGAAGTATGGTGTCTGGATGCACAATAGTATTCAATGTACAAGCTTGAAAAAAAACCTTAACCAAGGTTGACTAAAAACCTTAACCAAGGGGAATTAAGTAAGTAATTCAAGAGGAAATGTAGGTCAAGGTCAAATATAGATCAGGGGTTATTGATGTGCATCACTAGGAGATGAAGTTGTCCAAGTATGGTGGGTGTAGGGCCAGTAGTATTGCATATACAAACTTGACTAAAAACCTTAAACCAAGGTTGACTAAAAACCTTAACCAAGGGGAATTAACCAAGTAATTCAAGAGGAAATGTAGGTCAAGGTCAAATATAGATCAGGGGTTATTGATGTACATCACTAGGAGATGAAGTTGTCCAAGTATGGTGGGTGTAGGGCCAGTAGTATTCCATATACAAGCTTGACTAAAAACCTTAACCAAGGCGTGACGGTGACGCCGACGCCGACGCCGGGGTGACAACATAAGCTCTACTTATTCTTCGAATAGTCGAGCTAAAAACCATAGCAACAATATTAACAGTAACAATATATTATTAATAGTGGTCCAGGATGTCTTACACAACATATATTAGTGGAACTATTCACCCATAGTATTTGACAACAGGAGTTTTGCCAAGCAAACCAGGGGATAATGATATGCACCGGCATATGTGACTTACCTCCCATTATTAAGTATTGTCTGGCCGCTCACGAGATCGCCCTGGCAACTTATACGTCAGCGGCCAATTGTTTTGGGTCGTTCACAAGCCCGGCCAGTATTTTCTGGCCGGTCTCGAGATCTTCACGTGAGCGGCCAACTTTTAGTGGCCGCTCAGACCCAAAAGTGGCCGTTGTGACCACAAATTATTGGCCGCTGGCCGTTGTGACCGAAAATTGGCCGTTGGCCGCTGCGACCACAAATTAGTGGCCGTTGGCCGCCGGCCAACCCATGGGTATAAAAGAACCCCGATTTTTTCTGTTGATTCATTCTGACTTTTGGCTTTTCACAAAGAACACCTCCACGCAAATTTTGTGAGAAAAATGTATCACATCAATTCCACAGTAAGATCATTATAACATCATCCTCGTAGCAAGTACATTTACATTTAGGCATAAATAAGTCTTCAGAATCACTTTGGACATTATTTACGGCAACATATATTACACACCGTCTTATCCTGTTATAGCATGTTATTAATACACATAGATACGTGTATTCACCGCAGTGCTAGGTGGCTAAATTTCATGTTAAATATTTCGTTTAAACCAGCCCGGCACAGAACTATCTTTACATTAATTACTGGTTTGTGACTTCGCGCGGTACTAACAAATTATAATGTGTTCGTATGCTACTGAAGTGTGACCGTGATATTATGTTAGCACCACACATTAGCATTAAGATCGAGCGTCCGACAATTTCGAGATAAGTTTGGCCAAATCAGTTTCCATACTTCATGCCATTTTATTGTGTAACTAAAACATGACTATAAATATATAATGCATTTGAACCATCTTCATCTGTTTCACTAAAACAATATAGTATTGGTTACTCTTAGTGAACACGTATGTGAAACAATTGTGTTGTCCATGTATCTGCCATTCACCGTCAGTTACCAGCTTATTAAATTGTTATAATTCAACCGGCTACTTGTGAATTCCCAACGTTCCTACTGAGTGGTGTCTCATCCCTATACATCCAGTCCATAGAGAACCACAAGGACAGCAGTCCTAGTCATAAACGCACAGGCTGCCGGCTTGTAGTTTGATTGCTGTACTTCTCACTACATGATACTACCAGGCAGTCAGACCAAAGTAAAGCAATCAGACAAACTCAGCCCTCAGCGCGTGCCTTGGTGACTGAGTAGTCCACAGTCCAAGAGCCAAGGAGGCACTTTTAACAGCTGATACAAAATCATACAGCGGCTCTGCTCAAACAAAAGAGGATCATAACAGTATAGGGTACACGCCCCATAGCCGGCGCGTAACAATATTTCCTAGGAAAATCTCCCCCCCCCCCACCAATACATGCAACATGCTATCTGTTCTACACCAACATACATTATTTCATTTCATCAGAAATACTCCCCCAATCGTGGGCTGTTCTTGTCTACAAAGAGACGTCCATATCCACTATGCATATGGTAGATGGTGGAGGGCGGGCGGTGGGGGGGGGGGGGGGGGGGGGGGGGGATATTTCCTATTTCCTAGATTTCCTAGAAAATCCCCCCCCCCCCCCCACACCTAAATACATGCCAAATGCTATCCGTTTTACACCAACCACATTTCATTACATTTATCAGAAATACTCCCCCAATCGTGGGTTATTCTTGTCTACAAAGAGACATTCACATCCGCTGAGCATATGGTAGATGGTTGGGGGGGGGATATTTCCTAGGAAAATTCCCCCCCCCCACCAATACATGCCACATGCTTGCTGTTCTACACAGATATACTGTTTTTATTTTCTAGACCCACCCCCACCATGTGCTATACATTTATACCAATCATATGCAGCTATGGTAGAGATTTAACCTAGAGAACTCTCTACCAGCCAACATACATAATAGTTATGGTACGGTAATGGGGAATTATGGCATATACCGGTAAATAGAATCTCTACCGCCCCACCACCACTATATTGTCTATGTATAGATATTATACTAAATTGGAGAGCTCTTTTATAGAAAATACTGCCTCGCCTATTCACATACTTCTCCACAAGCAGACATACATTATGACTATGTTAGTTGGGTATACATGTAGGGATATTACGTCCTCTCTTACCAACAGACTGGTTCTAGCATGTGCATTTTGTATGCTCCTGAGCACAATATCAACAATGTATATGAAAATACATTAAACATTAACAGTTTTGTGGACAGTTTCTGTGAAGGTGGGGGGAGATGGGGGGGGGGGGGGAGATATATGGGGGGGGGGGAGAATTTCCAGGCGGGGGGGGAATATTTCCTAGGCTTAAGCCTGGAAATCTTCCCCCCCGAGGGGGAAGATTTCCAGGGGTGGAAGATTTCCTGTTACACCGGTAATCCATTTGTAAAAATAAAATATGCATTTAATTTGAAATCAGGGGGTACACAAATCTTTAAACACAAAGCTTATCTGCAGGTCTGTACTAATTGACATTCAAACTGGGAAGTGAAGCTGCTCTAGAACGTTCACTTACTTGCGGTGAAAAAAGCACAATTGAATAAACTATACATCTTATCCAACCCAGAGGTTTACTAACACAGCGAACAAACAATAATATTTAGTTGTATAAAAAAGGAAAATCATTTATTTTGTATCAGAAACGCATGTGATGGATTCAATAATCCATCTGCAATAATAAAATATACATTGACAGAGCTCCAGATAAGTTGCGTATTGGCATATTTTATGCAATTATTTTAGCTGAATACGCATTGATTATCAAAAGTGGGAGTACAAAATACGCACAGCAATGTGAAAATACGCATTAATTTTCAAATTGAGTAGTGAAAATACCGTCATAAAGTTGAACATTCATTTAGTTGAGCTGCAAAAAGCAAACAGTGTTTGCTTTTTGCAGCTCAAATAAGTGAATGTTTAAATTTGTTATATTGTTTTTTTATCATTTGTTCCCTATTTAGTAATGAAGAAAATCAATAATCCATTTGTGAAAGTAAAAAACGCAATGATTTTGAAATCAGGGGGTATAGTACGCTTTAGACACAAAGCTTATCTGGAGCTCTGCATTGAATTTTAAATCAGTCTTTAGACACAAAATCTGCAAAGTAAAGCAAAGAAAAGTAAAAAAAAATATTTTAAACATATTTTATCGTTTTGAATGTACAATAGGTTTGTGCAACAAGTTCCACCAAGTTAGTTACGGCCCTCATGTTTGCAGCAAACTGTGTAGATCTAGCCACTATAGACCATAAGGTTGAATAGTGAACATTTGTCTTTATTGTCTGATCAATGGAAAATTCACACACAATAGTAAATCTCAGATAATTAGACATAACATACCTTAACAAAGACGTTTGACGACAAAGCTGGCATCGTGGAGGGGAATTTAAAATTGAGCGTGTCGGTTCCAATCGCGCCCTCGGCGGACATTACAGCATCAGCGAGCTTGTTTGACTTCACCTGCTCCATGGACACCGTCATGGTGGGCGACTGCATCACCGTGGTCTCGCTCACAACGGAAAACTTCTTCACCGTCTCAAATAGACTGTCCACCGTCTTCAGCACCTTGTAGCTGCTTGTCTTTGACTGTAACCGTCAACCACATTACATACATGTACACTACTGTCTGTTCCACGTTTTTCTGCAGACAAACTTTTGGCTAAAAGCACATTAAATCTAAAAAAATAAAATAATTGTAAGTACTTTTTCATCATTAACAAGAAAGTCAACCTCCCCCAAAAAAAGTTCCCATCAAATATTGATTTTATAGTGAAACAAGAATTCCGCGGAATCAAATGTCTCGCCTTGTCCCGCCGCCTTGACCTCGAACCTGGGCCAGAAAGCAATTTTCACTGGCCCGAACATATTATACAATTATTGACTAGTGAGCCATAGAATATCAGATTATATTCTATGGCTCACTAGTCAATAATTGTTTTAGTATATGATAATAGTCGGTATATAGCACTTACGACCTTATGCTACTAGACAAAAATGGAAAAAGAATTTGAAAAAAAAAAAAAAAAAGAAGAAACGATGGCCACTTTTTGTAGACTAGATGGCCGGCCTGCATGTCAGCGCCTTGGGGCGAGGCATGGACACTAAAAAAAGAGATATAGTAGATGGAAAAACTTTAACCGGACACACGGACGGACGGACGGACGGACGACGGACGGATGCCAAAATGCCGACTATATCGCACTTTCCGCAAGCGGGCGCGACAATGATCATAAACACCCATGTGAAGTATCAAGGTAATGGGTGAAGCAGTTGCAGAGATATAGTACACAAAAAAATCAAAGTAATTTGACCTTGACATTGGGCAGAGGGGCCGCACGGTTGGGGGGTAGAATGAAAATATGGATGATGATAAACACCCATGTAAAGTTTCAAGGTAATGGGCGAAGCAGTTGCAGAGATATATAGTAGAACGAAAAATTTTAACCAAAAAACTTTAACCAGACGTACGTTAAAAAGTTAACGTTGAAAATGGCTAAGTCAATTACGTAGAAATAATAGGTGAAGGTAAAAAAAAAATGGTCACATGTTGGATAGTTGTATGTGGTGGGCACCCCTTGGTTATGAAGCTGTGAAAGTTTGGTGGTCCTAGGTGGTACAGTACCAAAGAAATGGACTTAAACACGAAAACTTAACATTGTAAACGCGAAAAGTTAACATTGACTGCGCGGAAAAAATGGTTCAAGTTCAAAAAGGTAACATGTTGGATAGTGATATGTGGTGGGCACCCCTTGGTTATGAAGCTGTGAAAGTTTGTTTGTTACAGTAACAAAGAAATGGACTGGAAAACTTAACATTGATTGTGGACGCCGCCCGCCGCTGCCCGCC
Organism: Conchocele bisecta; assembly: GCA_029237695.1. NCBI lineage: Eukaryota > Metazoa > Mollusca > Bivalvia > Lucinida > Thyasiridae > Conchocele > Conchocele bisecta. Next base: position 65,606,831 of record CM055267.1, read on the forward strand.
CCCGCCGCCCCCCCCCCCCCCCCCCCGCCCCCCCCGCCCGCGCCCGCCAGCCCCTTCCGCCTGGCTTTCGCCAATCCAATAGCGTGGATTTTTTTTCTCCAAAAAAAAACCTGGCTAAAAATGGAAAAAAAGTTAAAAAAAAGAAGTTTAAAATGATTTTTTTCCCAAAAAAACCTGGCTAAAAAAAAAGTTTAAAAAAAAAAAGTTTAAAAATTAACAAAAAAATAATGCTCGCTACTGGAACCCAGAATTTTTATAATAGTCCTATATTTATCTACATATCATATCTGCACAGGTCCACATATTGCCACAATAGTGTCAACACAGTTTACAGAAATGTAATACCCAGGTATATTAATTTACCTGTATAAATTACCTGTAATAATTTAGCTGGACATTTAGTGGTCAAGCCAGGTAAGGTGTACAGAGCGCACGAGAAAACGGGTCTTCATGCATTAATGTTCAGTTTGTAGCATAGAAAGAAATAGTTTGACCTTGACCCTGGAGCCCGGAATTTTTTTAATAGTCCTATATTCATCTACATATCATAGTAAAGGTATGTATAAAGTTTGATGACTGTAGCTGATAAGGTGTTGAAGTAATGACCGTAACACGAAAACTTAACATTGAATGATGACGACGCCGACGACGCCGACGACGCCGACGACGCCGACGACGCCGACGACGCCGCCGACGACGACGACGACGCCGACGACGCCGACGACGCCGACGACGACTCCGGAAAAGCAAAACCTATGTTTCGCTTTCCGCTTCGCGGGCGAGACAAAAACGATTTTCCCGTGGGAATTTAACATGGGGACTAAAAATAGATTTGATAGCATTTTATCAAATAAAAACAATTTGGGGAGGGTGACTTTTTTTGTTATTGATGAAAAAGTACTTTTAAATTTAATGTGTTTTAATAGCCAAAAGTTTGTCGGCAGCAAAATGTGCAACAGACAGTAGAGTCCTATTAGAAGCCTATTATCCCAAAACAAATTATATCCAAATGAAAATATGGAAGATGATAAAGCAGTATAAGAAGTTTCATTTCAATTAAACTTACGGTTGCAGAGATAATAGGTATCGGAAAACTTCAACACAAATCTTATAAACAGACGGAAGGGCGGAAATACGTAAACTATATACCCCTTGACATACTGTGTATGCCATCGGTATAATTATTGTCTTATGAGGAGGTATACACAAGATTTACAGACCTTTGAAAAGTCATATACACGGAGGCCTCGGTGAATATGACTAAAGGTCCTTATATGTTCTGTACATGGACATATAAGGTGTCAAGGCAGGTGATGTCTAGCAAGGATCTAGCGTATCGTCATTTGTGGCTGTGACTGGAGAAATGCTGCTTATGGGATTTGTGACCATTATTGCTGCTGATCAAGTAGCACACTCATGTAGACGCATAGCGATCTATATTCCCTGTTAGAAACGAAACAAGCATGACTGGTGTTTCATTTACGGAATGGCGAACAGTGTAGATGCTGGTCAGACTGTGTGGATGCAGTCTGATCTGGATCTACACTGGTCGCAAAACCAATAAGCCCCATTTCTCCAGTCACAGCCACTTTTATCACATCCCAATTTCTCCATTAGGCCTAAAAAACGTTGTTTGGTTCCGGTAACGTCCCAGAATAAAGTTGGGTAGGTAGGTAGGGAATTTTCTTTTTTAGATTTTTTATTTTATGAAACAATTGATTTTGAATGATATACATAGTGGTTATAATCTCCCTCATTCATCAGTACCAAGATTGATTGATTATTGGTCTTTTATGGCCAATAAACTTGTAACTTAAGTCAGCCTGACCCTGAAATACACTGCAATTTGGGGGAAAAACATAACTAATATGGGCGCCGTCGTGCGCTCAGCATGACTATAAGTAACACAGGTGCAATGCATATGTGAACTAGGCATATGCATTTTGCCACTTTCCCATCGTCTGATGACTGAAATCACGCCTCCAAAGTTGTGAAACCCCATGAGCATGCGACAGTAAACATACTTTCCCAGATAAATTAATTATTTTTCTTATTATCACATCATAGTACTATTGCAAATATAGACATTATAACCACATTTCATATTTATTGTTATAAATCCAGATAAAACACGAACTGGCATCGTTAAACGAAGCTAATCCCCTCGCTGGCAGTCTTGATATAAACAAGAGGGCCATGATGGACCTAATTCGCTCACCTGACTCCATGAACACCAGAGGAGAATGTGACATTGAGTTCATGTGTTTTAAAAAAAATTGTGCTATTTTTAGATGGCGGTCATCTTGGATTAAGCGATTACTCATTTTACCAAATCTGAAAATGCTTCACCCAAGGATCTTAACTTACTATGAAGTTTGGCCAGCATCGGCCATGTGGTTCCTGAGAAAAAGACGTTCAAAATCTCGAATATATGGACCTTTTGGCAGCCATCATGGATGACATAATCATCCGATTCCGACAAATATTGCACCAGAGCAATCGCCTCACCTTCAATTTGATATATGACATGAGCATATTCGGTAAAAAATAAATTTTAACACCTTTGAAAGAGCATTCTACATCGATCATTCCTACCAAGTTTCGTTGAAATCCGGCTGGCGGTTCATTAGAAGAAGATATTTTAAGAATTTGAGCTAATTTTAGACGGCGGCCATCTTGTATTAGCGACGACCTCCGTTTTAACAAATCTGAAAAGGCTTCACCCATGGACCAAAGAATTTTTAAATCTCTAATAAAAGAACGACCTTTTGACCTTTCGGCGGTCATCTTGGATGACATGACCATCCAATTTCGACAAAAAATGTACCAGAGCGATCGCCTCTTTGATACCTTCTATTTGATGTAGACATGACCATATGCGGTCAAAAATAAAATTTGACCCCAATTTGACCCCACAGACCACGCCCATTTTTGACCCCGGGGTTACAATTTTAACAACTCTGAAAGAGCATTGTATATCGATCATTCCTACCAAGTTTCGTCGAAATCCGGCCAACGGTTCATGAGAAGATATTTTAAGAATTTATGCTATTTTTAGATGGCGGCCATCTTGGATTAGCGATGACCTCCATTTTAACAAATCTGAAAAGGCTTCACCCATGGACCATAACTTTTAAGTTTGGCTACCATGGGCCAAGCGGTTCATGTGAAGAAGATTTTTGAAATCTCTGATAAAAGAACGACCTTTTGCCCTTTCAGCGGCCATCTTGGATGACATGACCATCCCATTTCGACAAAAAATGCACCAGAGTGATCGCCTCGTTGATACCTTCGATTTGATATATCACATGACCATATTCCGTCAAAAATAAAATTTGACCCCACGGGCCACGCCGATTTCTGACCCCGGGATCACCATTTTAACAACTTTGAAAGAGCAGTGTACATCGATCATTTCTACCAAGTTTCGTAGAAATCCGGCTAGCGGTTCATGAGAAGATTTTTTAAGAATTTATGCTATTTTTAGACGGCGACCATCTTGGATTAGCGATGACCTCCATTTTGACAAATCTGAAAAGGCTTCCTCATGGACCATAACTTTTAAGTTTGGCTACCATCGGCCAAGCGGATCATGTGAAGAAGAATTTTGAAATCACTAATAACAGAACGACCTTTTGACATTTCGGCGGCCATCTTGGATGACATAACCATCCGATTTGGACAAAAAGTGTACCAGAGTGATCGCCCCATTGATACCTTCGATTTGATATTATGACATGACCGTATTCGGTTAAAATTAAATTTGACCCCATGGGCCAGCCCATTTTTGACCCCGGGGTCACCATTTTAACAATTTTGAAAGAGCATTGTACATCGATCATTCCTACCAAGTTTTGTCGAAATCCGGTTGGCGGTTCTTGTGAAGAACATTTTTTGAAGAATTTGTGCTATTTTTAGACGGAGCCATCTTGGATTACGTAATGACGTCATTTTAACAGTTTTGTAATCCCCCTACCTAAGGACCATGACCATGAAGTTTGGTGACTATAGGCCCAATGGTTACCGAGGAGAAGACGTTTGAAAATGTTCATGGACGGACGACGACGGATGACGGACGACGACGGACACATTGCGGTAACAATAGCTCACCTGAGCTTCGCTCATGTGAGCTAATAAAAAAAGTCCTCAGTGACCTTGATCTTGGGCAGTCAGACGTGGGTCAAATGCAAAACAAAGCACCATCCCTAGACACACATTGTGGCCAAATATTATCAAAATCGGTGAAGCGTTTCAAAAGTTATTGAAACAGACAGGTATTGGTTGGGAAGCTAAAATAGATTTGGAAGGAATCATATAATATTATCTTAAGCATTTCATAAAAAATCGGTCACAGATGTATATAGACACCACACCACATGGTCATAACAGGCCCTTGATCTAACAGGCAGACTTCAATCATAAGATAAAACTTCGCTTCGGTAAAACACAAGCATTGGTCCCCGTCGGATTTCTGTCCAATGTTTATTTGATACCTTTGCAAACTTTGCAACACCTAAAACTGTTGCGCCGTCGATTGGCTCCAGGTGATAGACCAGCCACAGTCCCAAGCAGAATTGGCATTTGCCACTGATCTTAATGTGTGGATGCCTTCAAAATGGCTGCATTAACACTTTGGTATAGATGAAACAACAACGTAAAAACTGTGTTTGATTTTAGTTGTGTGACATGCGAAGCAAGCAGTTTTCTCAATTGAATATCAATCTACTGTCTGTTTCACGAAACCTAGCCAAATTTTATGGACATATCCACAATGTCAAAACAATGTTGTTTTTTTTGCCAATATTAGTTTAGCAAAATTTAAGAATGAGCCTTCTTTTTATTTCGTGAAATTGGCTCCAATATTGATTTTATTGCAAAAAAAACAATTTCCCCATGTTAAAGATGTTTATGGGGATTTAACATTGGGAAATTTTCTAATTTCACATATACATTAGTAGACCGATTTACAAAATTCAAGTTTCGTTTTCTTAGATCATTCTCCAAGCTATTTAGCCAGTTTTCGGAGTCAATTTCCAAATTCTTTTGCTTTTCAACTCCTGCAGGTTCACCAGCTCCTTTTCCCCCATGTTAAATTCCCATACAGAAATAATTTTTCGTAATAAAATTGATATTTAACCAAATTTCACGAAATAAAAGTAAGTTCATTCTTAAATTTGATAAAATTTAATATTATCCAAAAAAAGGAGTTTTCATTGTTTATATAGCCGCATAGGTTTCGTGAAACAGACAGTAGGACTCGTGTCAAGGTGAATCATGACCTTCTGAATATCCACCCTTAGACACGTCTCGTGCAAGGAGACTGGGGCCCATTTCACTAAACTTCAAATGACTAAAATGTTCGTAAGCACAAATTTAGAATCGTCTGAAAATTTCAATTGATGGATTTACATTTATTGAGCATAGGCTGCATATAATTGTTTACAAGAAAACATTGTTAATGTGATATTAACAGACTATCATTATTTTGCACTTACAAACATTTTAGTCGTACAAAGTTTAGTGAAATGGCTCCCACGATCATGTGATCCGATATTAGACAAGCTGATCTCATTGAAATTGTCAGTCATATAATAATATAGGTTATTGTGATTGTACACAGTCAACATTATAGGAATGAATGGCCTTTTTCTGGAATTTATCGGGGTATAAACTTGGAAAAGTCGCGGGAATACTGGACGAAGGCCAGAAGGCCTCGTCCAGTATTCCCGCGACTTTTCCAAGTTTATATCTCCGATAAATTCAACAAAAAGGCCATTCATTCCTTATAATTCCAGCATTTGAAATAAATTCATCAAGAAAATGTGTTTATTTTCCGTTTTCTTAAGAATTATTTTATCTGCGCCTGACGGTTACGGAAAGTAGTTCGGCATTGGAGTTTACTGGGATATAAATTTTGGACAGAGACTTGCTACGGACCAATCAAATGTTAGGGAATTGTGTAAATATTTTTGTGCTGGAATTATGGTGTCATATTGCCTGTCTGATCACAGCCTAGGGTGAATATAGCCACAGATGGACAACCTGTCGACTGTGTAGAATCACAACAACGTATTTGTCATACCGCAGGTTCTTTATATTTCTCCAGAACGTAGTTATATAATATAAGGACATTGGTACATGTATAATGTAGAAATATGGCGCTAAACAGCACATTGTGATAGTATAACTTGGCAATTTACTGACCAATTTTCAAAATCTAATGTGTGTTTCCTTAGTTAACCCTTTCAACACCAAGTAACTTAATAGGATGTTCCATGCCAATGTTTCACACTATTTCATTGGTCCATTCAAATTTTCAGGCTATTCCATTCTTCAGAAAGGGTAATTTTTTCAAATTTGATAACTATTAACAAACAGTGGAGATCCTGATGAGACGGCTCCCGGCTCATCTGGATATGCACTGTTTGCAAACATTGTCTCTATAGAGGTCTGTGGTGTTGAAAGGGTTAAATCATTTCCAGTCTTTACAGCTATCTTTGTTTTTGCATTGTTTACATAGCAGGTTTCGTAAAACAGACAGTACCGTATTCTGCCGATTATAGGTCGCAAGACGCACCCCTATTTTCAGTCCAAAATCTGGCGCAAAATGTCTACATGAGATTATAAGACGCACCCAATTTTCCTAAATAATAAAAAAAAAATCGCCAAGTTGTTGTTATTGATTTCCCCCCACTGTTTTTTTATTCGTACCTTGGACGTTTTTGTCTGTATTTTCCCTATCATAGTTTGCTATGTCCGCTATGTCCGTAATTTGCCGACTCTATGTCCGTGATTCCCCGGTCCGTATTTCACCGTTTTCTAGTATCTTCAATTACACTGTGAACTTGGTAGTACACGCTTCACTTTAACACGTGCTCGGTTAGTACACGGTTGTGCATTGGCTCCCGATTTGTTTGCCTATTTGTATATCAAAATCGTGTTAAATGTGTAACAGATTATTGTCAGAAATCGTGTTATATTTGCGATCATATTGCTACTGAAAGTGGTATTATATTGTTAATTATTGATTGCGGTATGTATTATCTCTTTTCAACACCATTTACGGAAACTATTTTCAAAATCAATATCGGCGAAATATGGCGACAGATCTGCGTATAATCCAGAGTGTTTTTTTAACCCGTTCCTTTCGGAATACACATTGACGGATATGAACTTTATTAAATATTTTATTTTTATTTTTGTTATATCTCACTGAAAAGTATATGTTGTGACCACTCATTTGAACCGTCTCGACGAAACGGTTTAAATGGCGGTCGCAGCATATACTTCTGAGTGCATAGAAGGAAAATATTTAGGATTTTCCGCAAACATAAGCATATCCTCAGCATGAAATGGGTTAGTGATTGCCCCCATGATGCAAGGATGAAAGTCGCACGTTCGCCACGTCTGCGGCACATCAAAAGGCGTGTTGACCAATCAGTGCAATTTCAAAACATAGCATAAAGGTCACACAGTTTAGCTGTACCTCGTGCTGAATGATGACATAAGATAAACACCTGTTAGTTGACACGGATTGGTGTTAACGATTTTTTTCCACAAAGCAACACACAACTTTCGCCTATGTAATATTTAAAAATCAGTCGTATCTTCTGTAAAAGACGCTGAAAGCCGCCTATAGCTATGACGAATTTGCATTGTCCGATGACGTAATAATCATGTTTTTAATTAGAGATTGGTGAACATTGTAAACCATGTGCAGACTACGCGAATCCACCACCTGGTCTGGCCGCTAATGCAATAAGCCCTGATTTGTCAGAGATAGAGACCCAATTCACATAAACACGTTTCCTGTGTCATAAATAGAGTCTGGTTCTCGGTAGTATTGTTTCACTGGGACGCATCAGACAGGGTACCAGTTTAGTGATGAATACGAAACTGACGTCAGCAACCGCGTGTATTGATATTTGATATTGCTTTGTGTTGTAAATCTTGACACGTGGTGTGTTTGATGTAGGCCAGCTGACTTAGGCTTGCCACTTTCATCAGCATCGTGTAAACACACAGTTTCAAAACTAATGATGGAGTTTTATAACTTTCGTGGAATTGCATTATGCATATTGGGATTTACCGTTAATGGCGTCATGCAATATTTTTCACGGCAAAATGACACCGACCGATATGGGCCCGGTAAATGTTTTCAAAAGATAATTAAAATGATAGAGGCCAGATTGTGATTCGGCAGAGAAAATGTCGACCGGATCTGATCTTGGTATACACTGTTCGCCTTCGGTATAGAAAATGTGTATGTAATGTGACACAGGGCCGGAACGAGTAAGGCGCGAGTAAGGCGCAAACTGTTTAGAATACAAATCCATATTTCCAATACCGGATGTTACCCCAAAGACTAACAACAACAACAAATATAGGAACGCATTTTATTTTTTTGATTTTTTGTCGTTTATGTCAATATTTCGGGTGGAAAAAAACTGCTCATGTATCTAAATGTATTTATAAGACGCAGGGGCTTTCTGGGATACAAATCTGAGTAAAAAAAATGCCACTTATAATCGGCAGAATACGGTAATTCATTTTACGTCTGTTCAACAGCAAGATCACATACAGTCAGGAAGCCCTTGTATTTGGGCAGGGCTCCAGATAAAGAATTAATAATTGAGTATTGTCACTCCATCATTCTGAAACAATTGGGTATTTCAAAATTTGAATTGGGTAAAATAAAATCACACTACTGTTTACACATCAGCAGACCGCACTTATTCAATAGTTTGCTTCTAATGAAAACACATCTTGGTATTTCATTAGAATTGTCTCCTTGGAGACAATTCTAATGAAATACCAAGATGTGTTTTCATGGAAAAATAAGAAAATATGCTATATTTATGGTTTGTTGATCGTTTTCTGTAGCATGATAAAGATACCACAAATTTTGCATTGCTTTTTGATACTCACTACTTCTGATTTCAATTGGGTTTTTGGCAATTTTAATTGGGTATTTACGCAAATATGCACCTTATCTGGAGCTCTGTTTGGGAAAGTACCATACATTCAGCACTAAAATACAATCATTTTAGCAGGCAGGCATAAATATATGTGGTTGATAACCAGTCATTTGTAGACCATCAAATGAAAACACCACATGCATTATAGTGCGTTCAAACACTTGTCTTGTACAATACATAGTAATTTTAAAATATCAAGTCAGACCTTTTCCTGGATTTTCTTTTTGCTTTGGTCCTTTACATTTTTTTTGTACAATTGTTCCACAGTACGGTCCGTCCACATATCCAAAATCCTTCCACTGCCTTTCAGAATTGACCTGCAATTTATCAATTATATTACATCAAACTGTAAAATATGTTTCTTTTTTAACAACACAAATCACCATTGCAAATAGCCTCATATATGGAGTGGAATTGTAGCTAAGAGGTTACGACCTCCGACTGTCGCTCCAGCGGCCCAGGTTCGATCCTCGATCCCGGCACTGCCATGGAGTTTATGAAATAAACTTGTATTTCCTGCTCTATCAGCTGGTTCTACCCAGGTGTGTCATTTATCAGGTAACATGCCCTTTATTGACCGGGTGTCAGTGTAATGATGAAACATAAACAAGTCTGCGTTCTGTCCATATATAATAACGTCTGTGGTCATTTTCAAGCATAAAATGTTACCTGATAAATAGAAAACCAGGCTAGTGTCTTTTGATATCAAGTTCATCAGACTCGGCTCGGAAACGGTAGGAATTCCGACGCGTTTCCTAGTCTTGCCTGATAAACTTGATGTCAAAAGACACTAGACTTGTATTCTACATACAGTCGAACCTGTGAACAACGACCGGTAAAGGGAAGTGGCCAAAGTGGTCGTTGTTGACAGGTGGTCGTTGTTCCAAGGGTCAAACATTTTCCCGGTTTCACAACAAAGTCGGCCATGTATTTAGCATTCTATTGTAATATATATGCATGCATAGAAAACGTCTTGGCTGTATACACTTCCACCTGACAATTCGCTATTGCACGATCGTGGAGTGTATCTGTTTTTCATCAATTAAAAATTGCACGAAAATGGCTAAAATAGTCAATTTATTTTGTTTTGTCATCTGTTAAGTGTTTTGAACCCAGCCTCACTTTGGAAATTATATACAAAGGGGAGTAATTATCTTCACGATAAGTATATCCCGCGGCTTGCTTTGGTGCACCATTTAATAGCTTGTCGTAATTACATGTAAGTGGTTTAATTTAGCATGACCATTAGTATTTCACACCACCAGTTGAAACTAATAACGGTCATATAGTCTGTATTAAAATGATAGCCTATGTGGCGCGGCCTGTGAAAACCGCGAGTTTTTTTGCAACAAAAATATTTCATTGAATGCATCAAGTCGAGTAACCCACACGAGCTAGGTGTCCAAATCAGGAGAGAACACCAGGCTTATTTGCTTTCTGTCCAATGTACTGTATACTATCCTGGTCAAGCCCGCATATTTAAGCAGCCTATAACGAATTGGCAATGTCCGCTGACGTAATTACTGATGTTTTTTAATTAGAGATTCGCGAGCATTGTAAACCATGGGCATACTACGCTAATCCACCGCCTGGTCTGATCGCTAATGCAATAAGCCGGGATTTTTCGGAAATCGAGACCCAATTCATATAAACACGTTTGTCGTGTCACTTAATTTAGACTGGTTCCCGGTCGCTATGAATAACGCTATGCTGCACATCCGACATGGTACCAGTCTAGTGCGGACTACGTGACTGATGTCAGCAAGCGCGTGTATTGATCTTTGATATGGCCTTGTGTTCGCGGTGTGAAATTTACACTTCACACGCGCGGTGTGTTTGAAGTCTTAGTATTGTCACTGTAGACGAATCAGCATCGTGTAAACACAGTTTGCCAGCTAATGATCGAGTTTTATGACTTGCGCGGAATTGCATTATGCCTATTGGAATACACGACACGGAATACATATCGGGAATTACCGTTAATGGAGTTATGCAATATTTTTCATTGAAAATGTTTAATGTCGCCAAAATGACACCGACCATATCGGGCAAGGTAAATGTTTTCATTTCTGTTGCAATCTGTCGGCAACTTTTCCCCGTGTCGTCGAGTTTTGTGATGAAAGGAAAATCGGCGATTGCGATGTTATTTTTTTTTGCCAACAAAACATGACTTGGTCGCTAATGGTCGCTATTGGTCGCTGTTTGCAGTCAAAAATTCCGCTTGGGAACGAAAATCGCTCTTCGCTGGTCGTTGTTCGGAGGTGGTCGTTATTCCAAGGTATTTTAAAGAACAAATTGGACAGTTTTAACTGGCCGTTGTGGACAGGTGGTCGCTATTCACAGGTGGTCGTTAACACAGGTTCGACTGTATAGCGGCTTGGTCTGCGAGTATTCAAGGCCTAAGAGGCAATTGGGACCCTTATATGGAGCAACAAACACAGTGTCACAATACTGTTATAATGGGGTTGGTGTGAACACCTACTTAGCAATACTGGCGAGCACGGTGCTGCTATCCTGATAAGTCGTGTATTCATTCAAATCGTCCGCCATCGACCTGTATACGTCCACAGCCATAACCTGTAATTGTACAACGTTCATATGATTTAATTGGATTCAATCTGGTGTTTAATGGCCTATCAACAGCTAAGGTCTTTTAAGGCTGGGCCAACACATTTAACCTGCTGCATTGAAAAATCCCAAAATCAGAACATTATTTACATCTAAAAATAATATATATTCAGCCGTGAAATTAGAATAACCCGACCTGGTGCCAGGTCCATACCACACCAAAGTCACTAGGCCCCTTCCCCTAAGTGTAATAGGATTAAGAATAATCGTCTTACTCACATAAGTGGTATAACCGGATTCAACTATCCCATACAAGAATTCCAAAGACGTACATGATGGCCAAACCAGTAGCCTATTTCACCAACATTGAAAAGTATACTTTTTTAGCAAAGTATACTTTGAGGGAGTAATCATTTATTTTTTCCCGAAATGCATTATTTAATATAGAACTAACGACTGCATATATTTGATGATTAAAAATATGCAGAATTATTATACTGAATTTATTACATTATCACAGCCAAAATGGCTGTGATAATGTAATAAATTCAGTATAATAACAAGAAACGAGGCAAAGCCACGAAGGCCAGGTTTTTTACAAGCATAGACACTTGGATAACATAATTATACACACTTTTTGTAGACTAGATGGCCGTGGCCTGCATTTCGCGCTTTGGGACGTATGCCAAAATGCCGACGATATCGCGCTTTCCGCAAGCGGGCGCGACAATGATGATAAACACCCATGTGAAGTATCAAGGTAATGGGTGAAGCAGTTGCAGAGATATAGTACACAAAAAAACTTTAACAAAAAAATTCTAAGTAATTTGACCTTGACATTGGGCACGGTTGGGGGTTAGAATGAAAATATGGATGATGATAAACACCCATGTGAAGTTTCAAGGTAATGGGCGAAGCAGTTGCAGAGATAGAGTATAACAAAAAACTTTTAACCAAAAAACTTTAACCAGACGTAAATTAAAAAGTTAACGTTGAAAAAGTCAATTACGTAGAAATAATAGGTGAAGGTAAAAAGAAATGGTCACATGTTGGATAGTTGTATGTGGTAGGCACCCCTTGGTTATGAAGCTGTGAAAGTTTGGTGGTCCTAGGTGGTACAGTACCAAAGAAATGGACTTAAACACAAAAACTTAACATTGTAAACGCGAAAACTTAACATTGAAAATGGCTAAGTCGACTGCGCGGAAAAAATGGGTCAAGTTAAAAAAAAAGGTAACATGTTGGATAGTAATATGTGGTGGGCACCCCTTGATTATGAAGCTGTGAAAGTTTGGTGGTCCTAGGTGGTACAGTAACAAAGAAATGGACTCAAACACGAAAACTTAACATTGATTGTGGACGCCGCCCGCCCCCCGCCCGCCGCCGCCCGCCCGGCTTTCGCCAATCCAATAGCCTGGATTTTTTTTAAAAAAATGATGATAAACACCCATGTGAAGTTTCAAGGTAATGGGCGAAGCAGTTGCAGAGATATAGTATAACAAGAAACGAGGCAAAGCCACGAAGGCCAAGTTTTTTCCAAGCATAGACACTTGGATAACATAATTATACCCACTTTTTGTAGACTAGATGGCCGTGGCCTGCATGTCGCGCCTTGGGGCGAGGCATGGACACTACAAAAATAGATATAGTAGATGGAAAAACTTTAACCAAAAAACTTTAACCGGACACACGGACGAACGGACGGACGTATGCCAAAATGCCGACGATATCGCGCTTTCCGCAAGCAGGTGTGACAATGATGATAAACACCCATGTGAAGTATCAAGGTAATGGGTGAAGCAGTTGCAGAGATATAGTACACAAAAAAACTTTAACAAAAAAATTCAAAGTAATTTGACCTTGACATTGGGCACGGTTGGGGGTTAGAATGAAAATATGGATGATGATAAACACCCATGTGAAGTTTCAAGGTAATGGGCGAAGCAGTTGCAGAGATATAGTATAACGAAAAACTTTAACCAAAAAACTTTAACCAGACGTACGTTGAAAATGGCTAAGTCAATTACGTAGAAATAATAGGTCAAGGTAAAAACAAGAAACGAGGCAAAGCCACGAAGGCCAGGTTTTTTCCAAGCATAGACACTTGGATAACATAATTATACCCACTTTTTGTAGACTAGATGGCCGTGGCCTGCATGTCGCGCCTTGGGGCGAGGCATGGACACTAAAAAAATAAATATAGTAGATGGAAAAACTTTAACGAAAAACAAAATTTAACAGGACACACGGACGTAAGGACGGACGGACGGACGGACATATGCCAAAATGCCGACGATATCATGCTTTCCGCAAGCGGGTGCGACAATGATGATAAATACCCATGTGAAGTATCAAGGTAATGGATGAAGCAGTTGCAGAGATAGAGTACACAAAAAAACTTTAACAAAAAAATTAAAAGTAATTTGACCTTGACATTGGGCACAGGGGCCGCACAGTTGGGGGTTAGAATGAAAATATGGATGATGATAAACACCCATGTGAATTTTCAAGGTAATGGGTGAAGCAGTTGCAGAGATATAGTATAACAAAAAACTTTTAACCAAAAAACTTTAACCAGACGTAAATTAAAAAGTTAACGTTGAAAAAGTCAATTACGTAGAAATAATAGGTGAAGGTAAAAAAAAATGGTCACATGTTGGATAGTTGTATGTGGTAGGCACCCCTTGGTTATGAAGCTGTGAAAGTTTGGTGGTCCTAGGTGGTACAGTACCAAAGAAATGGACTTAACACGGAAAACTTAACATTGTAAAACGCGAAAACTTAACATTGAAAATGGCTAAGTCAACTGCGCGGAAAAAATGGGTGAAGTTAAAAAAAAGAGTAACATGTTGGATAGTGATATGTGGTGGGTACCCCTTGATTATGAAGCTGTGACAGTTTGGTGGTCCTAGGTGGTACAGTACCAAAGAAATGGACTTAAACACGAAAACTTAACATTGTAAACGCGAAAACTTAACATTGAAAATGGCTAAGTCACTGCGCGGAAAAAATGGGTCAAGTTAAAAAAAAGAGTAATATGTTGGATAGTGATATGTGGTGGGCACCCCTTGATTATGAAGCTGTGAACGTTTGGTGGTCCTAGGTGGTACAGTAACAAAGAAATGGACTCAAACACGAAAACTTAACATTGATTGTGGACGCCGCCCGCCCGCCCGCCCGCCCGGCCGGCTTTCACCAATCCAATAGCCTGGGGTTTTTTTTCAAAGAAAAAACCTGGCTAAAAATTTATAAATTTATCATAAAATTGAAAATATACTTTGCCAGATAGTCCATTTGCCACTCTACCAGACCTATGAATTGTCTATAGTACAAGGTTTTTTGGTGGCTTTACATTCACACAGGTGTCTTGAAACAATTCAGCTTGGTTGTCCTCTTGACGACCTTGGGCAACTTTTTCAATATGCAAATTAGTTGCTGCCATTACCGGAAACAATATTTCCTGTCATAGGTCAATAACTATGCACTATAAATTCACGAAAATGGTGTCTATACCTATATTTTCATGGTCAAGGATTACGATTTTGGCATTTATAAAAGTTGTTACATGCATACGCTTTCTCTTTATGGAAATTAATTGTCGCCATTACCGAAAAACCTTGTTTTTTAGATAGCCGTGCTACTATGTGGGATAATTTCTCAGAAATTGTTTCAATACATATGTTTTCATGGTCGAGGATTACAATAAATGCGTTTATAAAGTGATGGCATGTATGCATGTTGCATGTAAATGAGATGCTAATATTAGTATAGTATTATTAGTGTCGTGCATTCTTATGAACTATACACTGCTGATCCAGGAGTGCACTCACAGTAGTGCCTTATTCAAGACTCCGTAGCCACCGCTGTACACGTGCCATATTAACAATGGTATTGAAGTTATATATTTAAACTTTGGATTCATTAATAATTAGATAATTTATAGCTGCTGCAATTGCTTCGGTCTGATACCACGCGTTATTCCAGCTCCTCCACATCCTCCACATCCTCATCCACAGCATCGGCATCTATCTGATGTGCACCTCCAATCCCATCTTTTCTTATAGTGCACATATTGCATCACCAATCGCCAGCTGTACACACGCAATAGATGGTAACGACATCTGATGTCTGTGGCAGCTACAACCCTCTGTTTATCAGCCGCCTTTCACAACATCATCATTCCAAACATATGGTGAAGCAGTGAAGCAGGATGTCGGAGGCAATGCCATGATGCTCATTGGCTTCACTTTCTTCTTGGCATATATATGGTAGCGTGCCGCACCCATTGAGATTCCTGTTTGCTAACCATTCATAGCTGCGAAGAACCGCTTACCTGTTTCTAGGAGAGCAACATTAGTGGCCTTTGCTTTACCCAGTACATCAAACAATCATGGAAATTCGCCAGCCTTCAGAGCATTCAAGGCACTGACCATCGTCTTGCTGAATTGGTATGATACAGTGTCACAGCCGCTAAGCGCATGTATGCCCAGTAGCTGCAGACACTTAGATCCCATATGTATACATGTCGTATTGATGTCGATCACCACCCCATTCCAGCATTCTATCTGGACACTACAGCTAGGAAGTAGTTGCAGCTTCCAGACCCAGCAGACCAGGAGCACAAATACATCTGTATCATCGCTGAGGATCCGGACCACAGCCATGTCCATTTCGGAAGCTTACCTCATCGTTTGCTAAGCTCTGTCATCCCGATAATCAATGGATATGTTGATCACCCAGATTGAGTATGGATATCATGCGGGTAGGTTCACACTTGTTGTGCTTATTCTTTAGAATGGCATCACGATTGGGTAAGGGCCTGTTGATGGTCAGATTATAGTCAGTAGAACCACCACCTGCACGTCGCATCCGCTCGTGATCTTTGGCTGAGCTATCGTTGTACTTGTCAAAGACCAATATCTTCTCGGTGGCAGTAGGGTAAATCGAGAGGTGGCGCTTAATGCTCACAACGATGGCGGATACCACTCATCCGTGTGGCCAGACGATGTGAAAGAAAAGTTGTTGTGAATTCACGATGATGATGTCCGGATCTGGACCTCCAAGTTGTGGTATACCGAGATGATTGGCGAGTGAATATTTGTTTTCTTTCCTCAAGCAGCCATGCTCGTCGATGATAGAAGGTGGAACAGCATACAACTACTACTGGAAAACTGGTTCCAGTCGCAACTGTCGTTGTTGCCCGACCAACAAAAGACGGATGAAGATTGCTTCTAGGTCGAATACAGTTTTGCCACCAGCCTTCACGCCTCTCTTAAGTTGCTCCATCGACTTGACTTGACTGTATATCTTGGCATGGAAGTGAAACTGCAGAGAGTTGCGGAAGGATGTGGCCATTTTCGCTCCAATGACTATATATAGTGCATCTTCCACATTTACATCTTTGTGAGCTACCTGACCATTGACAATGCTGTAGAGGATGTCACTCTTGACTTCCAACAGATGGGAATGCCTTGTTAGCTCTGTGGCAATCCGCTGCCGATCGTCACTGTTCATCTTTCGTCTCTTATCACCTTCCTCTTTATGCTTGCTTGGTGATGATGAGCAGTGTACTTCATCGGAGTACGACTATTCCATAGCATCAGAAAGATACGCTGACATCGGGAATGAATCAATCCATTCAGTGAACACCTCAGGTGACAGCGTCCGGCCCTTCAGACCACCCTTTCCCGTCCCGATAGCAGCTTGTTCTCCAAACTGGTCACTGGATACTGAATTCCAATACATGTGCTCCAGCGATGATATCTCGATGCGCATATGCTGGCAACATTTGCGCATCTCTAGCAGGTGGCAACTGATATACCGAGCGTAGTGAACATGGCATGCACTGAAGAAGTACGGCAATATCCGTTCCAAACAAACCTGCTGGAAGTGCCAGTATTCAGCCCTCTCTGCGCGAAGGAACTGGTGAACCAATAGCGTAGGTTTCACAAGAGTATCCACCCAGTGCCTACCTGTTGGATAATGTCGTACTCCTTCTACATACTCATTGAAGTTTTTCTCACCGTTTTGGAGACAGTGTTACAGCAGGGCAGCCGTCACTATGTGGAATGCCTTATTGGCACGCACCCATACATTCCCATTTATAATCACCGGAAGACCACCGAATGCTGCACTAACTAGAACATCCAAACCAGACCCCCATCACCAGTGTACCAATGCAACCCAAAACATACATAATAATGTGCTTTGCCCCTGGATGAAGATTCACATCGTCAAACCTAGTCGGCTCCCACCATTTGATCTGTCGGGTAACCATGTACAATTGCATATCAATGGAAAGATTTGCATACGTCATGCCTAGGTCACATATGGTTTTATTCATGCATAGCAGTGATGTGATGACGGTATCAGGGTGAGCTGGTGGTGCATGTATGAGTAGGCCCATCAGGTACACAGTCGCTGGCTTTGTTGCGGGTGTCACTTGGTCCCTGGCCAATTGGTTGTTTAAGCCGTAACAATCCAGGCTACGGTCTGATGAAAGTGAATTCGGCCACTGGGCATCCTTGAGCTCTGCAGCAACAAGACTCTCAACCCTGGCACATGCATTCGTGTACGTGATTCCTGAAGAAATATAAATTGCAGAAGGGTTAACCTTCTTTGGACCAGTATAGTGCTGAAGTGGCACATACTGGCTGTATTGGTCCTAAGAGATTGTGCAACGGTCTTCCGCAGTCGTGGGATCACAAGATTCATACCTCCAGGTCGATCGCTAGCACTACGATGCCAGCGGGATGCTGTTGGAATTCCTGAGCCATGACATGTGTCTCTCTACGTCCATTGGGAGTTCAAACTAGAAGATCAATATTGTCAAACCACCCGAAGATTGGCCACACACTTCTCACCAAACCCATTGCCTGATGTAGATCACCACCGCTGTCGCCCACGAATTTGGCAGCTGATTTGCAAAACCTTATCACCTCATCATATGATACTAGGAATCTGTGATCCTGTAGAAGTTTGATCCTCTCGGAAGTGCCATGTCTGTGATGAAGCTTCACTGCCATGTCCAGCGTTGTCTGGTGACCTTGTACATATTGGGCTAGGCTGAGAGACTTCTGTGCTACAGTGCCACAGGAAACTAATTCTGAGACTATGTTCAGCAGTGTTGCGCTGGTCTGTTTCAGTGTGTTATTGTATGTGAATTCTCTCAGATCATAATTCGCATTGCTGTACTGTACGGCTTGAGCCTCACTCCTGATCTGCCGAACAACAGAGTATACACTCTCCTCATATATCTGTTCAACAGTATCAGTATCATAAACGGTTGCAGAGTATAAAATAAAATATGATTTTCGGTAATGGCGGCAACGAATTTGCATAATGAGACAATATAATCACTGTATAAATGCCACCAGTGTCATCATTGACCATGAAAACATAGGTATAGACACCATTTGTGTGAAGTTGTAGTGTATAGTTGTAGAGCTATAATAGGAAATATTTTTTCCGCTAATGACAACCAAGCTGATTTGCTCAAAGGCACCCATAGGAATGTAAATCCACCAAAAACATTGTACTATAGACAATTCATAGGTCAAACATGTAATTCATAAGGACGGCAAATGGACTAATAAGTATACTTTGCAATGTTGGTGAAATAGGCAACAGTTCTCCGGTCGGGATTCCGGTAAACAACGATAATATTCAATTTTAGCAATATTGACTTTATTGCGAAAAACCAGAGTGAAGATGTCTATGGGGATTTAACATGGGGGAATTGTTCTAATTTCAGAAATAGTGGGCCGATTTTCAAAATCTAACTTTGGTTTTCTTAGTTAGATCATTTCCAAGCTAGCTAGCCAGGTTTCAGAGTCGAGTTAAAAAAAAATCTTGTTTTTCGACTTCTCTTTCAGGTAGTCCACCTCTTTTTCCCCCATGTTAAATTTCCATATAGAAATCATCTTTTTTGTAATAAAATCAATATTAGACCAAATTTCACAAAATAAAAAGGCTCATTCGTAAATTTTTATAACATTTAATATTACCGAAAAAAATTATTTTTTTTACATTTTGGATATACAGTGCAACCCCGGTAGTACACGCTTCACTATAACACGGTTTCGGTTAGTACACGGTTATGCCTTGGTTTCCGATTTTTTTGCCTATTTGTATATAACTAGATGGCCGCGGCCTGCATGTCGCGCCTTGTGGCGAGGCATGGACACTAAAAAAAAAGATATTTGACCTTGACATTGGGCACAGGGGCTGCACGGCAGTGGGGTAGAATGAAAATATAGATGATGATAAACACCCATGTAAAGTTTCAAGGTAATGGGCAAAGCAATTGCAGAGATATAGTATAACAAAAAACTTTAACCAAAAAACTGAACCAAAAACTTTAACCAAAAAACTTTAACCAAAAAACTTAACCAAAAAACTTAACCAAAAACTTTAACCAAAAAACTTAACCAAAAACTTCAAAGTAATTTGACCTTGACATTCGGCACAGGGGCCGCACGGGAGGGGGGTAGAATGAAAATATAGATGACGATAAACACCCATGTGAAGTTTCAAGGTAATGGGCAAAGCAGTTGCAGAGATATAGTATAACGAAAAACTTTAACCAAAAAACTTAACCAAAAACTTTAACCAAAAAACTTAACCAAAAACTTCAAAGTAATTTGACCTTGACATTGGGCACAGGGGCTGCATGGGAGGGGGGTAGAATGAAAATATAGATGATAATAAACACCCATGTGAAGTTTCAAGGTAATGGGCAAAGCAGTTGCAGAGATATAGTGTAACGAAAAACTTTAACCAAAAAAACTTAACCAAAAACTTTAACCAAAAAACTTAACCAAACAACTTAACCAAAAACTTTAACCGGACACACGTACGTACGTACGTACGCCAAAGTGCTGACTATATCGCGCTTTCCGCAAGCGGGCGCGACAAAAATCGTGTTAAATAATTTGTAACAGACTATCGTCAGGTCTCCGGTCGGGATTCCGGTAAGGATGAATCCCGATCGTTAAATCACCCATTGCATGCTCCCAACCAACCACTACAACATTCATATGAACCCTCAACTGGTTTTTACATTTTGGATATACAGTGCAACCCCGGTAGTACACGCTTCACTATAACACGGTTTCGGTTAGTACACGGTTGTGCCTTGGTTCCCGATTTTTTTGCCCATTTGTATATACTAGATGGCCGCGGCCTGCATGTCGCGCCTTGTGGCGAGGCATGGACACTGGGCACAGGAGCCGCACGGGAGGGGGGTAGAATGAAAATATAGATGATGATAAACACCCATGTGAAGTTTCAAGGTAATGGGCAAAGCAGTTGCAGAGATATAGTATAACAAAAAAGTTTAACCAAAAAACTTAACCAAAAAACTTTAACCACAAAACTTAACCAAACAAGAAATGCGTCTGTCGAATGCGGATGCCACCTGCAGCATATTTGAGAAACTGTGACAAATTGGTTAACCGAAAAGTGTGACAGACAGACAGACAGATGGACGGACGGACGGACGGACGGACGGTCCAAACACTATATGCCACCCGTTTCTTCGAAACCCGGTGGCATAAAAACTTAACCAAAAACTTCAAAGTAATTTGACCTTGACATTGGGCACAGGGGCCGCACGGGAGAGGGGTAGAATGAAAATATAGATGATGATAAACACCCATATGAAGTTTCAAGGTAATGGGCAAAGCAGTTGCAGAGATATAGTATAACAAAAAACCTTAACCAAAAAACTTAACCAAAAACTTTAACCAAAAATCTTAACCAAAAACTTCAAAGTAATTTGACCTTGACATTGGGCACAGGGGCCGCACGGGAGGGGGGTAGAATGAAAATATAGATGATGATAAACACCCATGTGAAGTTTCAAGGTAATGGGCAAAGCAGTTGCAGAGATATAGTACATGCATAACGAAAAACTTTAACGAAAAACTTTAACCAAAAAACTTTAACTTTAACCAAAAAACTTTAACCAAAAAACTTAACCAAAAACTTTAACCAAAGAACTTAACCAAAAACTTTAACCAAAAAACTTAACCAAACAACTTAACCAAAAACTTTAACCGGACACACGTACGTACGTACGTACGTACGCCAAAGTGCCGACTATATCGCACTTTCCCCAAGCGGGAGCGACAAAAATCGTGTTAAATTTGTAACAGACTATCGTCAGAAATCGTGTTATATTTGCGATCATATTACTGCCGAAAGTGGTATTATATTGTCAACTATTGATTGCGGTATGTATTATCTCTGTATGTTTGAAGTTAAGAAATAAAGGTAGTACTTGCATGTACGTAAATTAGTACAATTCCACATTTCCTCATCTTCCAACGTCATTTATAGAAAATATCACAGTAACATGAAACAATACTACGAGGTCCGATTTTCTTTTGAAGTCTGCCAGAAACCAGAACACACATATCATCAGCCGATTACTCCATGACCCAACATTCCTTTCATATCTAAAGCCACGGACAATTCAGCATGTGAAATTTTGTGTCAACTTTTCAACAACATTTACGGAAAATATTTTCAAAATCAATATCGACGAAATATGGCGACAGATCTGCGTATAATCCAGTGTTTTTTTTTTAATCCATAATCCATTCCTTTCGGAATACACATTTACGGGTATGAAATTATTAAATAATTTATTTTTATTTTTGTTATTTCTCAATGAAAGTATACGTTGTGACCACTCATTTGAACCGTCTCGACGAGACAGTTTAAATGGTGGTCGCGGCATATACATCTGAGTGCATAGAAGGAACATATTTTTCCGCAAACATAAGCGTATCCTCAGCATGAAATGGGTTACTGCATGATTTCCCCATGATGCGATGATGAAAGTCGCACGTTCGCGACGTCTGCGGCACATCAAAAGGCGTGTTGACCAATCAGTAACATTTCAAAACATAGCCTAAAGGTCACACAGTTTACAGCCTCGTGCTGAATGATGTCATACGATAAACACCTGTTAGTTGACACGGCTGGCTGGGTGTTATCGATTTTTTGCACAAAGCTCGTCTGTGTAATATTATCACATATGTCGGGTGTAATGGCATCTCGGATTTGGAATTCATATCCCCTGGCACTATTAAAATAGAATCGACTTCTGCAAATTACGTTGAAAACTGACATAAATTTCGGAGCAGACTTTATCGTATTTTGCCGATATTGAATTTCAAAATCGGTCCTATCTTCCGTAAATGGCATTGAAATTTACATAAATTTCAGACTAGTCCATTTATAAACAAGAATTCCGACACGGAAGCGGTGTCGCGCCTGCCGAGGCATTTGACCGTGAACATTACAAGTAAATAAATGACATTGACCTTGAGAATTTGGATGTGGGGGTGTGCGTAATGAAGCATCATCCCTAGACAAACAATGATGTGAAATATTATCAAAGTCTGGCAAGGGGCTAAAGAGATATTGTGAAAAAACAATAACTTTAACGCATTTCTGTTACAAAACCGGTGAACAATTACAAGGAAATAAATGACCTTGACCTTGAGAATTTGGATGTGGGGGTGTGCGTAATGAAGCATCATCCCTAGACAATCATTGATGTGAAATATTATCAATGTCTGGCAAGGGGTTAAAGAGATATTGTGAAAAAACAATAACTTTAACACATATCTGTTACAAAACCGGTGAACATTACAAGTAATTAAATGACCTTGAACTTGAGAATTTGGATGTGGGGGTGTGCGCAATGAAGCATCATCCCTAGACAAACATTGATGTGAAATATTATCAATGTCTGGCAAGGGGTTAAAGAGATATTTTTAAAAAACAATAACTTTAACGCATTTCTGTTACAAAACCGGTGAACATTACAAGTAAATAAATGACCTTGACCTTCAAAATTTGGATGTGGGGGTGTGCGTAATGAAGCATCATCCATAGACAATCATTGATGTGAAATATTATCAATGTCTGGCAAGGGGTTAAAGAGATATTGTGAACAAACAATAACTTTAACGCATTTCTGTTACAAAACCGGTGAACAATTACAAGGAAATAAATGACCTTGACCTTGAGAATTTGGATGTGGGGGTGTGCGTAATAAAGCATCATCCCTAGACAAACATTGATGTGAAATATTATCAATGTCTGGCAAGGGGTTAAAGAGATATTGTGAAAAAACAATAACTTTAACGCATTTCTGTTACAAAACCGGTGAACATTACAAGTAAATAAATTACCTTGAACTTGAGAATTTGGATGTGGGGATATGCGTAATGAAGCATCATCCCTAGACAAACATTGATGTGAAATATTATCAAAGTCTGGCAAGGGGTTAAAGAGATATTGTGAAAAAACAATAACTTTAACGCATTTGCCTTACAAAAAAAACGGACGACGCGGACGACGCGGACGACGCGGACGACGCGGACGACGGAAAAAGCGCCGACTATAGTCGTGCCTCTGCTAAAGCAGGCGCGACAAAAAAGGGGTGTACAGGTCTGTGGCATTGAAAGGGTTAACATAATGACCAGCTGGGGTTTGAGTATACGTCATGTACAGTATGATACCAGGTGGGTGGGATAATGGGATTTTGTTTTTTAATAGGCATTTATTTTGGTGTCATAGGTCCGAGTCTTCCACCTGTGCTCAAACACAGCTGACAATAATGAGTAAACACAGATTGCAACGCACGAGCTTGTCACGTGACGTTGCAGCTGATGGATATCGGTAATTGGGTCATTGCGTCATCGAATGATGATGGCTACACGCGTTTACTACACTTTCTTCTACACGCGTTTACAATAATGGATCTAGAATCAATTGTTAGACACACTAAAGTAAACAATTACACAACTGTAAAAGCTTTTTTTTTTTAATTTGATGTCATATTAGGAAATAACTTATTTTCCCTTCAAAAATGTCATACCACGAAAACACATGACACACAATTCTAACGCTGTAAATTGCCAATACTTACAGAGCAAGTGGCCTTAAATGGCGTAGATTTGGTGTGGACCATGTGGTAAATGCCATTTATCGACGAGCCAGGGTCTACCACCCGAATCTCGTTGACCTTGCACCAAAAACATCGCAGAGCAATCAAACTGTTGCTCTCGCCGGCCATGTTGGATATACGAGACAGGTAAAAAAAAAATTAAAAAAAAATATTACAGTCGGGGGTAAAACTAGACTTCCGTGTACTACTGGGGTCGCACTGTATCCGTAAAACTTGGGCAGGTTTCGTGAAACAGACGGTAAGAAGCATTGTGTCAACTGCGGCCTGTGTAATTACAACTTTCTGACAATATTTGGCGCATGTTAGTGTGATCTGAATGGTTAATGAGAAACATTAACAGAAACCTGGACACTCTTAACACACAATTGATATTTCACAATAAATAAATCAATATGACGGAATTTCATAAAAAAAAAAAAAAATTGAGGGCGACTTTTTTGTTGTTGTTTACATTAAAATATTTTTTAGATTTAATATGTTTAATTAGCCAAATGTTTGTCGGCAGAACAACGTGGAGCAGACAGTAGCCAATGCACGAAGCGATCATTTTGTTATCAGTCGGTGTGTATTCAGTCAATTATTAGGATGTATGTGATCACCGTATATCGTCTCTGTAACATTGTAGATCATCGTACCTCAGTTTCCTCCACCAGATGCTCTGTTTCCTCAGTCACCTGGTTCAGCACGTCGACAACCGACTTTATCTGGTCTGTTTTGCTTGCCACATCGATCTTCGTCAACGTGTTCACCACAGCCGTTGTCATCTACATAGGAGATACAGAGCTCCAGATAAGCTGTGTATTGGCCTAAATATCCAATTAAAAAACCCCAACTGAAATCAGAAGTCATGCGTACCAAAAAGCGATTAAAATTTCCGGTACGCAATGTCTCATCAGTCTGTAACGTATTGCTGTTAAGTTTTTGTACACATTGTTATGACAAAAATCATGAAAATCAGTCAAAATATGCCCAAACCGAAACAAAAATATTTGGTAAATGTCGGACTTTGATTTTACTTTACAAACTGGTTTAATTACTGCCAACACTGTTCACAATACAATTTATATACAAAAAATAATCAAATACCCAAGTATAAGATATTTAAAAATACCCAATTGAAAATTTGAAATAGCAAATTGATTTAAAAAAGAGAGTAACAGTATCCTTATCCTTATCCTAATCCCCATTTCTCGAATCACAGCGACATGAGACCAGCCATGTAATTTTGTACCGTTGGACATTCCATGAAATACGCTTACAAAATTTACAACATTTACCGTCAATGACATCAAAAGTTGACACAAATTTCAGAGTACATGCGTAATTAAATTCCGCATGTACTCTGAAAATTATGTCAACTTTTGAATTTATTTATTTATGAAAAGTATAATAACTTTTGTAAACGTAGTCCGAAAGTACAAAATCACATGGCCTGTCTCAAATCAGGAAGCTTACTAATCACCACCAGTTGAAGTTTGTTTGTTTGTTGGGGTTTAATGGCCTATCAACAAGGTCAATGTGTTTAGTATTAAATCCCATATATTACATGTACAAAAAAATATATATTCAGCCCTAAAATCAGAATAATCCTGATCTGATGCCAAGTCATCGCCACACCAGAATCATTTGGCCCCCTCCCAAAAGCAGTAGGATCAGTAATAATCTTACTACTTTTATAATGGACAATAACCCAATTCAACTGACACAGGTAACAAAAGAGCCAAAGATGAAAACGTATCCGAGGGCCAAACCAGGCAAATCGTGATTCCTATAAGGAGGAACCCCTACAACTAATTTATGCCATTGTGTTCGCCAGACCAACCACCCACCGAGCAGTTGAGGTACTCACTGTCTGCTTCTTCTTAAATAGTTTCTGTGTGGTGCTAGTATCCATCGTGTTTTGAATCTTCATCAAAGTCATAGCCTCTGTCATGATACCAAGCATACTCGTTGCCTCTGTGGATGATAATGGTTTTACCACCAGTGTAGTTCCTGATCAAAGATCACTCCTGTAGCTTAATAACGATCTGTGTTGCTTGTTAGAAGCATGACGGGTCTCATACTGATGGAATGGCGAACAATGCAGATCCTGATCAGACTGTGCAAATGCCAGGTGATTGTCTTTTGATATCAAGTTTATTAGGAAAGGCTAGGAAATGTGAGCGTAGGAAAGTGAAAGTAAATGAATTTAACGTCCCCGCAACATCTAAGGTCATAATTTTATTATAGTTGAGACGGGATCACAGTTTAAAGTCTCAGCCGACAGACCAGTGGAATAGAAATACTATGTACGTATTTTTCCCTCCTATAGTGAGGATAGAACTCGCAATCTCCGGTATTGAAGTCCAATGCCATATACCCTAGGCTACAACCCATCCCTAGGGTGAGGATTGAACTCACTACCTCCGTTATTATAGTCCAATGCCATATACCCTAGGCCACAGCCTATCCCTCACAACCTCCGGTATTGAAGTCCAATGCCATATCCACGGCCCATCCTTCACAACCTCCGGTATTTGAAGTCCAATGCCATATCACCTAGGCCACGGCCCATCCCTAGGGTGAAGATTGAACCCACAACCTCAGGTATTGGAAATCCAATGCCATACCCCCTAGGCCACGGCCCATCCCTAGGGTGAAGATTGAACCCACAACCTCAGGTATTGGAAGTCCAATGCCATACCTCCTAGGCCACGGCCCATCCCTAGGGTGAAGATTGAACCCACAACCTCAGGTATTGGAAATCCAATGCCTACCCCCTAGGCCACGGCCCATCCCTAGGTGAAGATTGAACCCACAACCTCAGGTATTGGAAGTCCAATGCCATACCTCCTAGGCCACGGCCCATCCCTAGGGTGAAGATTGAACCCACAACCTCCAGAATTGAAGTCCAATGCCATATCCCCTAGGCTAAGGCCCATCCCTAGGGTGAAGATTGAAACCACAACCTCCAGAATTGAAGTCCAATGCCATATCCCCTAGGCCACGGCCCATCACTAGGGTGAAGATTGAATTCACAACCTCCGCCTGTCCTCCGATATTGAAGTCCAATGCCATATCCCCTTGGCCACGGCCCATCCCTATGGTGAAGATTGAACCCACAACCTCCGGTATTAAAGTCCAATGCCATATCTCCTAGGCCACGGCCCATTCCTGATATGCATAGCAATTCCTAATCCCACCGTTTCCAAGTGGAGTCAACATGAAACAAGAACATCGTTATCACTAAGCTAATCCCCTCGCTGGCAGCCTTGATAATAATAATTTTTCTCAGTAACCGTGAGCATGGGCGGTGGACGCGGGTCATATGCAAAACAAAGCACCATCCCCAGACAACACAGTGTGGCCAAATATTATCAAAATCGGTGAAGTTGTTCATAAGTTATTGAAAAATGAACGGTGTTACTAACGCACACACTAACACCCCCCCCGCCATCATCTACCATATGCATAGTGGATGTGGACGTCTCTTTGTAGACAAGAATAGCACATGATTGGGGGAGTATTTCTTAAGAAACAAAATAATGTATGTTGGTGTAGAACAGACAGCATGTGGCATGAATTGGTGGTGGTAGAAGGGTGGGGGGGGGGGTTGGGAGATTTTCATAGGAAATATTCCTACCCCCACCATCCCATCTACCATATGCAAAGTAAGTGGATGTTATTACGGGAGTATTTCTGATGAAATGAAGGGAGTGAGGGGGGAGGGGGGGGGGGGAATTTCCTAGGAAATGTCCCCCCCCCCCCCCCCCTCCCCCCCCCCCCCCCCCGCCATCATCTACCATATGCATAGTGGATGTGGACGTCTCTTTGTAGACAAGAATAGCACATGATTGGGGGAGTATTTCTTAAGAAACAAAATAATGTATGTTGGTGTAGAACAGACAGCATGTGGCATGAATTGGTGGTGGTAGGGGGGGGGGGGGGTGGGGTTGGGAGATTTTCATAGGAAATATTCCTCCCCCCACCATCCCATCTACCATATGCAAAGTGGATGTGAATGTCTCTTTGTACATTATTTCATAAGAAATACTCCCCCAATCGTGGGTTATTCTTGTCTACAAAGAGACATTCACATTCGCTATGCATATGGTAGATAGTTGGGGGGGGGGATATTAAATCCCCCCCCCCCATACATGCCACATGCTATCTGTTCTACACCAACATACATTATTTCATCAGAAATACTCCCCCAATCATGGGTTATTCTTGTCTACAAAGAGACATTCACATTCGCTATGCATATGGTAGTAGGTGGTTGGGGGGGGGGGGGGGGATATTAAATCTCCCCCCCCCCCATACATGCCACATGCTATCTGTTCTACACCAACATACATTATTTCATCAGAAATACTCCCCCAATCGTGGGTTATTCTTGTCTACAAAGAGACATCCACATCCACTATGCATATGGTACAGTGCGACCCGTTAGTACACGCTTCACTATAACACGATTTCGGTTAGTACACGGTTGTGCCTTGGCTCCCGAATTTTTTTCCTATTTGTATATCAAAATCGTGTTAAATTTGTAACACGACTTGTCAGAAATCGTGTAAAATTTGCAATTCTTTCCCAAATTAGACCCAAAATGGACGATTTTTTTTTTTTATGGACGCATAGCCTCCTTTTATCTCACCGATGTGAATGTGCAGCTGATCATGTTTGCACATTTCGTAAATTAATCCAAGCAAACTGGGAATAAGATCAATTATTGGTCCCAGTAACAAAGCAGCTAATTGTTATGTGCTCGATTTCATTTTTCCGGCATGCGTTCGCGCTCATCATTGGTGGAATATTAATTAGGTGTAAAGGCTGACCAATCGGAGATCGCGTATCAGTCGCGCAGATTAACTCGACCCAGATTAACTAAATTGTTACAGCACTGCCCACGCCCCCGGCGCATGTACACAAATGTGTACGTGACAACTGGCCTTGTTTCGCTACGTCATAATTGAGCCAGTGCATGAGATAATCAACTTTATTATATAACTGAGATTTTCGCCGAGAATGATTTGACTTTTTTCTGCAAATATATCGGAAAGCTGATAACATTTTCAGAGCAAATGCGTAATAATTACTAATTTAATATTCGTCAACATTCGATATTGTTTACAGAAAATGTACACAATTATCAGATTCATCTTCGTCGAAAATCTCACGTGATAAGCCTGATTACCTCATGAACTGGCGCAATATTATAACACGTCGGGCAAAACATGTCTATACAGGTCTGTACTCAAATCCACAGGTGGAATAGTCGGACGTGTGACACAAAGAAAATGACCACTACAAAAATATCCATTACCCCACCCACTTGATCTCGTTCTATTATTAACGTCATGTACAGTAGTACGATACCAGGTGGGTGGGATAATGGGATTTTTTTTTTAATAGGCATTTATTTTGGTGTCATAGGTCCGAGTCTTCCACCTGTGCTCACCATATGAGTAAACACAGATTGCAACGCATGAGCTTGTCCGTGACGTTGCAGCTGATGGAACAGGATATCGGTCATTGGGTCATTGCGTCATCATTACTACACTTTTTTCTACACACGTTTACAATAATGGATTGCACGGACCTGCGTAGATCTACATTCTACATGAACATGATGAATAAATAAAACATGACATTAACAATTCTTGGATTCAATATATGTATTACGGTACATGCGAAGATAACAGTGAAAACTTATGGTATATTATAGGCATTGACGACGTCGTTCATTCGCAGTCACAGTGTACAGTGTACATGTATTTTTTGTTGACATTATGATGCGTCTTGGGCGAGAACGGATATAGCACGGTTCGGATAAGCAACACGGAAGGATGTATGTCGCCGGACTTCCGTGTACTAACGGGGTCGCACTGTAGTTGATTGGGGGGGGGGGGGGGGGGATATTTCCTAGGAAAATCTCCCCACCCCCCCCCCCCCCCTCCCTCAATAAATGCCAAATGCTATCTGTTCTTCACCAACATACATTATTTCAGCAGAAATACTCCCCCAATCGTGGGTTATTCTTGTCTACAAAGAGACATTCACATCCGCTATGCATATGGTAGATGGTTGGGGGGGGGGGGGGATGGGTGGAAATTCCCTAGAAAATCCCCCCCCCCCCACCGCCAATATGCGTCACATGCTAACTGTTCTACACAAACATTTTCACTTGATCAGAAATCTTCCCCCAATCTTGTGATATTCTTGTCTATCAAGGGACTTACACTATGCATATGGTAGATTGGGGTGGGGTGTGAGGGAGGTGATTTTTTATGTTCCCCTTTCTTATACTACCAAATGACATACATTGTGCCTATGTGCACATGTTTGTTGGGAAATAATTCTGCTTTGTAGCATTCAAACACAAACCTTTGGGTGGGGGGGGGGGGAGAATTTCCAGGGTGGGGGGGGGGGGGGGGGAGAATATCCTAGGGTCGAGCCTGGAGGGGGGGGAGGGATATTTCCAGGGGGGAGAATTTCCTGTGACACCAGAACTACGTTCTCCTAAAATACTACTACCTCCTAAAATAGTTCCCTCTAAAGCATCACTATTTTGTTTATTTCATTTATTTCATTTATATTTGGTATATTTTTTTTATGTGTATATAAATTGTGAGTGATTTACGTATATAGAAGGGTTATTTGATTTGCATGTGGATATATGCCGCTCATTTCGCCTCCTAGTTGTGCAATATCGCACGCTACGGTACTCGTGCACATTTCCACATACACATCAAATAACCTTTACTTGTCAAACGATGCGTAGTGCAAAATTTTATTTAATAAGGTCTGTTATCAGCCGATGGCCGGACTACAGTCCTAACATACGTTCAATGTTGCCGATCTCGATGAGGGTATCGATGGACATGGGGGATGTGTCGGAGAAATATTTCTCCTCCAGGGCCTCCAGCAGTGTCGTCGATGTTGCCTCATCCACTTGTACAAACGGCGTCACCTGACCAACACAGATAATACCAGACTTGTGTCTTTGCATATCATGTTAACCCTTTCAACCCTACATAACTGGAATGGACTGTATCATGTTAATTTTCTGACCAATATAATCATCACAAAATGATTTTTAGACTGGTCCATTTATAACAAGAGTGCTGAAGGTCACAATATACGCACGTCGAGACTAACCCGAACTCAATTTATCACAAAATGCTAGAGGACCAACAAAGAAATGCAAGTGTGAAATAGCAATACATTATATCAAAAGAAACAGTTATAAGAAATTTACCCCATGGCTAGGTTTGTGAAAACGCAAAGTCTGTGACTTTGGGATTACTGGTGGTTTGAGGGTTGTAGCCATGTTACAATACCTATGTATTTGTTATCTTTATTTGTTATCTTGTATCAAATAAACATTCCATCACCTGTGAGTTTGTTATCTTTTCTACGATATTCAAGTCAACACCCATTACGTAGAGAAGGCAATTGTTGTATGTTTCATTATACGTAGGTCCTTATAGTAGCTAGCTTCTCGTAGTTATAGCTAGGCTTTGTTAGTGCATAGGTCACCTGACTAACAAAATGCATATGCCTGCGCGCTCAGATGCACTTTTCTGACATTGTCCAATAGCGACGGAGCCATCTTGAATTATCTTGTATAATAATTATATTACACTTGTAAATATTGTGTTTACAGGTAACATTTTGGTATAATTATTGTCTAAAAGTATATTGTCGTGTATTGTTGTCTCCGGAAATGTATTCAACGTGCCAATATTGAGTGTCAATTGTAATCGTTTTGAAATTTTATATTTTGCACTTACAAACTTCTTAGTTTAGTGAAACGGGCCCTAGGAGAGGGAATTTGTATACATGGGCGACTCGCACAGCCCAACTCCTACATATGAGTAAAAATGTGCTTCCAATGTTGAAACAGTAGTATTTGACTGCAATTATCCGGAAGTTCAAATCCTGATTGCAAGATATACAGGGCTCCAGATAAGGAATTAGTAATTGAGTATTGTCACTCCATTATTTCTGAAGCAATTGGGTATTTCAAAGTCTTAATTGGGTAAAATAAAATCACACTACTGTTTACACATCAACAGACAGCAATTATTGAATAGTTTTCTTCTAAATGAAACATGTCTTGGCATTTCATTAGAATTGTCTCTTTGGAGACAATTCTAATG
The DNA here is from genome assembly GCA_029237695.1 of Conchocele bisecta. Taxonomy (NCBI): domain Eukaryota; kingdom Metazoa; phylum Mollusca; class Bivalvia; order Lucinida; family Thyasiridae; genus Conchocele; species Conchocele bisecta. The sequence goes on from CM055267.1 coordinate 65,639,509, forward strand.
AAATACCAAGATGTGTCATGGAAACATAAGAAAATATGCTATATCTGTGGTCTGTTTATTGTTTTCTGTAGCATGATAAAGATACCACAAATTTTTCATTGCTTTTTGATATACTCGCTACTTCTGATTTCAATTGGGTTTTTGGCAATTTTAATTGGGTATTTACGCAAATATGCAGCTTATCTGGAGATAACTAAACTAAGAAGTGCAAACTATATAATTTCAAAATTATTAGAACTGACAGTCCATGTTGGCAAATGTTTAGTGGATGTGTTCACATGTATTGACGTGTACACACACATGAAACATGCTAATATTAATGGATCACGTTATTACGAAATATATATTCACACATTTCTTCAAAGTTATTTATCGTACAAAGTTTAGTTAAACGGGCCCCTGATTCTTACCGTAACTTCAATAACAACCGTAGAGGCGGCGCCATTGTCAACAGAGGCTTTCATCTGTAGGTACTGCTTGTAACCATTTGCTTCTTCCCCATAGTCCAGCAGTATACCAGTTGGGCTTGGCGAGTCGCCCGTGTGTACAATCTTACCTGCAACACTACTTTGCTGTGACTGGAGAAATGGGGCTTATGGGATTTGTGTCACAAGTGTAGCACACTCCCGTAGCCTGATAATGATCTATATTGCTAGTTAGCAGTATCACAGGCGTTTCATTGACGGAATGGCGAACAGTGCAGATCCTGATCAGACTGCGGATGCACAGGCTGATCTGGATCTACACTGATCGCAAAACCCATTAACCCCATTTCTCCAGTCACAGCCACATATAGAGAATGACTATATGCCCTTAAATGTGGCGGAGGCATAGACATTTTACCTTGACCTTGGGCATGGAGGCCGCATGGGTGGCATATAGAATGATAGGGTTGTGAAGATATTTGGTACTTAAAAACTTTAACACAGATTTCATAAAAAAACGGAAATTTCTAAGTAATTTGACCTTGACCATGGGGCCACATGGATGGGCAATAGAATGGCAATATTGATGACGATAGAGAGGTATGTGAAGTTTCAAGTCCATTAGACTTGTTGTGGAGGGTTGTGGAGATATTTGGTACTTTAAAAACTTTACGGTAGGTTTGCCCTTATCGGAACCCCATGTACGAGGGCTGATCCAGAAGTTTGTGGACACCGTCTGTAATTAATGACCATGGCGTTATAGATGGTTCATTATTTGCTCACTCTGAAGTTATTATATACTGAAATAATTTTAATACTTTTAGTGACTTTATATAAAACCGCGGATTTTTTGTACGCTATTAAAAACGGCGTGGTCTGGATATGCGGAGCAGTCGCAAAATTGCACAGAACCTTGACCAACGTTTGTAACATTCTTCCACCGTCATCATTGTATATGATGTTATCACGTGAAATTGAGAGCGAAAACAGCGACATCATAGTGATTTACTGGAATACAAAAATGGCATCATCAGAAACTGAGAAAACGAGGACTATCATTCAATCTTGTGCAAACTTTAGGACAACGCCCGTAGAAACAAAGAAAATGATGAAAATTACATCAGGAAAGAAAAGGGTGTGGCAATCTCTTGTTTGTAATTTACATAAAAAAAATTCCGACGGTAGAATGAGCGTTCTGGATGATGCGAGCGGTGATAAAACTGTGGACGAAGAAAACGCTACACTGGTAAACACCAAACTAGACGAAGACCGGAGAATAACGTTGTGAATGTTTAGGGAACAGCTAAGCTTATCATATGAAACAGTATATCAAATTGTCACATCATAACACCTGAACACGAGACATCTAAGTGCTCGTTGGGTTCCAAGGATATTGTGTACAGATAAAACATGAGTGTTGAAGGTCACAATATATGCCTGTCGAGGCAAGGCCAGTCAACAAGATGAGATAACTCACTGAAAACCAGTAGGGTTCTTCATCGTGATGTGATAAAACATGTATACCGAATTTGGTTACGATCCGTCAAGTAGAACTTGAGAAATGGCCGCCAAGGGGAGATAAATCATGAGATTTGTTTTAATATAATCAATAGGTTTCTTTGACTTGCCGTGATAAACATGCATATTGAATTTGGTAACGACCCATCAAGTAAAACTGGAGTTATTGCACCAAGGGGAGATAAGTTATGGCTTCTTTGTCTTGCCGTGATACACATGCATACCGCATTTGGCTACGAGCAGTGAAGTAGAATTTGAGTTATTGCGTGGACAAGGATACAGAGTGCGAAAAATAAAAATGGCTGCCAATGGGAGATAAGTCATATAATTTTTTGAAAATCAATAGGCTTCTTTGTCTTGCTGTGATAAACATGTATACCAAATTTGGTTACGAGCGGTGAAGTACAACTTGAGTTATTGCGTGGACAAGGATACAGAGTGCAAAAAATAACAAGAGTTGTCAGAAGACAACGAAGCTCGCCTGTTGGCAGCCTTCACTCAAACTTGGCACATGAATATTATATATAATTGACCTTGGGTTAAGGGGCATGCGGTGGACCTTGACATTGGGGTCAGAGGTGCAAGGTGGGTTGTGGGTTTTCTATAGCATATTAAGATGAATGCATGTATGAAATATCAATGCGCTCCCTGAAAACAGAAGTAAAACAAAATGTAACCCAACGTTAAGTTTATGAACGCACTAAGTTGGTGATTTTCTACAGTATGATAGTTATTCACATGAGGAATGCATGCATGAATGTGCTAAGTTTGTGACCTTGGGGAAAGGGGTGTGGGGGGTCATGGATTTGCTGTAGCACAATAGAGGATCATCAGATGAATGCATGTATGAAATATCAAAGCGTTCCTTGTAAAGAAACAGAAGGTACACAACATTTACCACAACGTTAAGTTTATGAACATGCTAAGTTTGTGACCTTGACCTTGGAGCAAGGGTTGGGTGGTGGGTTGTGGATTTGCTACAGCATGATAGAGGGTCATCTGAGGAATGCATGTATGAAATATCAAGGCGTTCCATGAAAGGAAACAGATGTTATAATACATTTACCCCAACGTTAAGTTTATGAATGTGCTAAGTTTGTGACCTTGACCTTGGGGTAAGGGGTGGGTCATGGAATTTGCTATAGCACAATAGAGTATCATCAGATGAATGCATGTATGAAATATCAAGGCGTTCCATGAAAGGAAACAGATGTTATAAGACATTTACCCCAACGTTATTTTTAAGTTTATGAATGCGCTAAGTTTGTGACCTTGACATTGGGGAAAGGGGTGGGAGGTGGGTCATGGATTTGCTATAATATGATAGAGTTGCATCAGATGAGTGCATGTATGAAATATCAAGGTGTTCCCTGTAAAGAAACAGAAGTTATAAAAAGACATTTACTCCAACGTTAAGTTTATGAATGTGCTATGTTTGTGACCTCGACCATGGGGAAAGAGGTGTGGGGGGGGGGTGGGGGGGTGGGTCATTGATTTGCTATAGCACGATAGAGTATCATCAGATGAATGCATGTATGAAATATCAAGGCGTTCCCTGTAAAGAAACAGAAGTTATAAAAAGACATTTACTCCAACGTTCAGTTTATGATGTTGATCTTGGGGGAAAGGGGTGGGGGGGGGGGGGGGGGGGGGGGGGGGGGGGGGGGGGTCATGGATTTGCTGTAGCACAATAAAGGATCATCAGATGAATGCATGTATGAAATATCAAAGCGTTCCCTGTAAATAAACAGAAGTTACACAACATTTACCACAACGTTAAGTTTATGAACATGCTAAGTATGTGACCTTGACCTTGGAGCAAGGGCTGGGTGGTGGATTGTGGATTTGCTACAGCATGATAGAGGGTCATATGAGGAATGCATGTATGAAATATCAAGGCGTTCCATGAAAGGAAACAGATGTTATAATACATTTACCCCAACGTTAAGTTTATGAATGTGCTAAGTTTGTGACCTTGACCTTGGGGTAAGGGGTGGGTCATGGATTTGCTATAGCACAATAGAGTATCATCAGATGAATGCATGTATGAAATATCAAGGCGTTCCATGAAAGGAAACAGATGTTATAAGACATTTACCCCAACGTTATTTTTAAGTTTATGAATGCGCTAAGTTTGTGACCTTGACATTGGGGAAAGGGGTGGGAGGTGGGTCATGGATTTGCTATAATACGATAGAGTTGCATCAGATGAGTGCATGTATGAAATATCAAGGTGTTCCCTGTAAAGAAACAGAAGTTATAAAAAGACATTTACTCCAACGTTAAGTTTATGAATGTGCTATGTTTGTGACCTCGACCGTGGGGAAAGAGTTGGGGGGGGGGTGTGGGGGGGTGGTGGGGGGGGGTGGGGGGGGTGGGTCATGGATTTGCTATAGCACGATAGAGTATCATCAGATGAATGCATGTATGAAATATCAAGGCGTTCCCTGTAAAGAAACAGAAGTTATAAAAAGACATTTACTCCAACGTTCAGTTTATGATGTTGGATCTTGGGGGGGGAGGGGGGGGGGTGGGGGGGGGGGGGGGGGGGGTAGGATGATGCTGTAGCACAATAAAGGAGGGGCATCAGATGAATGCATGTATGAAATATCAAGGCGTTCTGTAAAGAGAAGTTATAAAAAGAACATTTACTCCAACGTTCAGTTTATGATGTTGATCTTGGGGAAAGGGGTGGGGGGGGGGGGGGGGGGGTCATGGATTTGCTGTAGCACAATAAAGGATCATCAGATGAATGCATGTATGAAATATCAAAGCGTTCCCTGTAAAGAAACAGAAGTTACACAACATTTACCACAACGTTAAGTTTATGAACATGCTAAGTTTGTGACCTTGACCTTGGAGCAAGGGCTGGGTGGTGGATTGTGGATTTGCTACAGCATGATAGAGGGTCATATGAGGAATGCATGTATGAAATATCAAGGCGTTCCATGAAAGGGAAACTGATGTTATAATACATTTACCCACGTTAAGTTTATGAATGTGCTAAGTTTGTGACCTTGACCTTGGGTAAGGGTGGGTCATGGATTTGCTATAGCACAATAGAGTATCAGCAGATGAATGCATGTATGAAATATCAAGGCTTCCATGAAAGGAAACAGATGTTATAAGAAAATTACTCCAACATTATTTTTAAGTTTATGAATGTGCTAAGTTTGTGACCTTGACATTGGGGAAAGGGGTGGGAGGTGGGTCATGAATTTGCTATAATGATTTGTCTATAAGACATAGAGTATCATCAGATGAGTGCATGTATGATCATATCAAGGTGTTCTCCCAGTGAATAAAGCAAACAGAAGATACACAACATTTACCCCAACGTTAAGTTTATGAACATGCTAAGTTTGTGACCTTGACCTTGGGGTAAGGGTTGGGTGGTGGGTCATGGATTTGCTACAGCATGATAGGTCATCTGAGGAATGCATGTATGAAATAACAAGGTGTTCCATGAAAGGAAACAGAAGTTATAAGACATTTACCCAACGTTAAGTTTGTGGACGACGCTGACGCCGACGACACCGGAGGTATGACATAAGCTCCTATGCACTTCGTGCAGGCGAGATAAAAATGGCCGCCAAGGGGAGAAAAGTAATTGGAAACTAGAAAAAGTCGATGGCGCGCCATCGCAATATACCCACTTTCCCCAAATGCTAAGTCCGAAAGGGGGAGGTAATCCATGATGGAGGGTCGGATAAAAAATCCGAATTCACTTTGCGCATCAGCACATCAAAACGAAGCTACGAACCAAATATCAGACGCGTAGGTATTAAGGTGAAAAAGTTTTTCGACCTACGAGGAAAAATAGTGAAATTCTAAGTCCGAAAGGGGGAGATAATCCATGATGGAAGGTCCGATAAAAAATCGGAATTCACTTTGCACATCATAACGAAGCTACATATCAAATATCAGAAATGTAGGTATTAAGGTGAGAAAGTTTTTCGACATTACAATGAAAAATAGGGAAATTCTGAGTCCGAAAGGGGGAGATAATCCATGATGGAGGGTCGGATCAAAAAATCCGAATTCACTTTGCGCATCTGCACATGATAACGAAGCTACATACCAAATATATCAGGCGCGTAGGTATGAAGGTGAAGTTTTTCGAGTTACAAGGAAAAAAAATGGGAAATTGTGAGTCCGAAAGGGGGAGATAATCCATGATGGAGGGTCGGATCCAAAATCCGAATTCACTTTGCGCATCTGCACATGATAACGAAGCTACATACCAAATATCAGGAGTAGGTATGAAGGTGAAAAAGTTTTTCGAGTTACAAGGAAAAAATGGGAAATTGTGAGTCCGAAAGGGGGAGATAATCCATGATGGAAGGTCGGATCAAAAATCCGAATTCACTTTGCGCATCTGCACATGATAACGAAGCTACATAGCAAATATGAGGCGCGTAGGTATGAAGGTGAAAAAGTTTTTCGAGTTACAAGGAAAAAATGGGAAATTGTGAGTCCGAAAGGGGGAGATAATCCATGATGGAGGGTCGGATCAAAAATCCGAATTCACTTTGCGCATCTGCACATGATAACGAAGCTACATAGCAAATATGAGCGCGTAGGGTATGAAGGTGAAAAGTTTTTCGAGTTACAAAGAAAAAAATGGAAATTGTGAGTCCGAAAGGGGGAGATAATCCATGATGGAGGGTCCGGGTCGGGATCAAAAATCCAAATTCACTTTGCGCATCTGCACATGATGACGAAGCTACATACCAAATATCAGGCGCGTAGTATGAAGGTGAAAAAGTTTTTCGAGTTACGAGGAAAAAAATGGGAAATTCTGAGTCCGAAAGGGGGAGATAATCCATGATGGAGGGTCGGATCAAAAATCCAAATTCACTTTGCGCATCTGCACATGATAACGAAGCTACATACCAAATATCAGGCGCGTAGGTATGAAGGTGAAAATGTTTTTCGAGTTACGAGGAAAAAATGGGAAATTCTGAGTCCGAAAGGGGGAGATAATCCATGATGGAGGGTCGGATCAAAAATCCAAATTAACTTTGCGCATCTGCACATGATAACGAAGCTACATACCAAATATCAGGCGCGTAGGTATGAAGGTGAAAAAGTTTTTCGAGTTACGAGGAAAAAAATGGGAAATTGTGAGTCCGAAAGGGGGAGATAATCCATGATGGAGGGTCGGATCAAAAATCCAAATTCACTTTGCGCATCTGCACATGATAACGAAGCTACATACCAAATATCAGGCGCGTAGGTATGAAGGTGAAAAAGTTTTTCGAGTTACGAGGAAAAAATGGGAAATTCTGAGTCCGAAAGGGGGAGATAATCCATGATGGAGGGTCGGATCAAAAATCCAAATTCACTTTGCGCATCTGCACATGATAACGAAGCTACATACCAAATATCAGGCGCGTAGGTATGAAGGTGAAAAAGTTTTTCGAGTTACAAGAAACGTGACGGACGTACGGATGGACGTACGGACGGACGGACACCCGTGACGAAAACAATATACCCGTTTTTTTTTACCAAAAAAGTGGGTATAATAATACCAAATTTGGTTACAATCCGTCAAGTATAACTCTAGTTATTGCGTGAACAAGCTGTGCCCGTCTGCCAGTACAAGGTGAATACATACTACGTCAAATGGGCATATAACAAGAGTTGTCAGAAGACAACGAAGCTCGCCTGTTGGCAGCCTTCATTCAAACTTGTCACAGTTGTATAAAAAACATGAATATTATATAACTTGACCTTGGGATAAGGGGTGTGCGGTGGACCTTGACATTGAGGTCAGTGGTGGAAGGTGGATCGTGGATTTGATATAGCATGATAAAGCATATTAACTCATTCCACCCTAGCCCCTGCTAGCCAGTTCCACCCTACAGGTATCTGCTAGGCTAACTCCTAGCAGCAGCAGTGGGCTTATCAGCCCTGTCTCCCTGGGACAAATTTCATAACATGATCCAAGTCAGAAAGACAGCTAGGTGTGTATTAAATCAATAGTCGATAACTTCTATGAATAATGAACAATAAAGATGAAATTTCATACAACTATTCAGCATAAATTTTGCTACAAAATGGTATAAGTTTTTCCATAAATAAATTATTAATATTTGTAGAAATGTGAGATATACCGTATATTTTTGTCTATTTCTCAATAAACTATACAAGTTTTAGGTTCTGTAGAATCATCTGAGTGAAATGATTATAAAGAACTGGTAGCTTGTATATTTTTTAGATAAATAGGAAGAACTATTGGGCACGATCTGACAAAACCGGGCTTATTCATTCCTGAACAATGCGGGTAGTGATCAGCATGTTCAATGATGTGGCTGTCAATGATGTACAGATATGTGCTTAGATAATCTCAGCTCTACGGATGTCTTTTACTATTTCACCTGTCTTGTATATTTCTGTATCTGATCTCAACGGATGGCTTTTACTACTTCATCTGTCTTTTATATTTCTGTATCAGGGGTGTAAAATTATTTGAAATATCACTTGCCCTTAAGGTCTAGTAGATGCAAAATCTTACTCGCCCTTATTGGTTTGCCACTCGCCCTTATATTTTATACAGATATTCACTATGTTCGCCTTTAGTAGCCTATATATTGTACTGTACATGTATGTTATTTATAGCAATATTTACAAACAGTGTAAATCCGCGAGCCGTCTCATCAGGATCTGCACTGTTTGCAAGTATTGTTCATATTTGTCAAAGAAAAACATCCCATTTTTATAATTGGACTGGTCTGAAAATCATTTTCTAACGAAAATCAAGCGATCCGTCTCATCGGAATGCTGTGTAGTTTAGAGAAAATGATACTTTCGGAGCTTTTGCGTACATGTGTATTTCCCATTTATATTGTAAATAGGTAAGTATTGATAAAATTTCAATTCACGCCGCTTGAGCCGCGATTTAAACTCGTCCTTAATTATAATTGTTCCGGTTGGCGCAAACGCTTTTATTCAATTCAGAGCGTTTATGAAATTATCAATGGTATTTGATAAATAAACGAAGAACGGTGCATAACTATATTTTTTTTTATTCACGATCAATCATGGATGATCCAAAATTCACTCGACCCGTCGGACGACCGTCTACACAAAGCTACTCGACCGAGACGATGACAAAGTCGCCATGGCGAGCGGTTGAGTGGAATTATACATCCCTGTGTATCCGATATATAAAAGACAGATGAAATAGTAAAAGACATCCGTAGAGCTGAGAATATCTAACCTAGATGATTCCTTGACCAAATGGTGAACAATGAAGTCCCTGATCAGACTATGCGGATGCGCAGGCTGATCTGGGTCTTCAATGGTCGGAAAGGTCATAAGCCAGGTTTTGTAAGATCATGATACACAAGCTGTACAAGCAAAAAGTGACTTAGTATTTGTGACCAGTATAGTGTAGGGTACAGGAATGTAATTGTTAGGCATGCAGGAAGTGGGGCAAGACAACATCATCACTCACCGCGTCCAAACTAGTGTTTACCATGTTTACCGGTACTAATCCATTTCACTGCACACTATAATCCAGTTTGGAAATTTTTCACACACTTATTCACACAGATTTTTTGATAAAATAATACATTGTAGTATGCTTTATGTAAACGTCCGTTGATGGAATAAAGTACATACCTACCGTACGACCTACCACAAGAAAAATGGGTTATTGAATTTTGACACGTGCAGCTCCTGATCAACCAGTCTGGATCTTCCTGCGATGACTGATCAAGGGCCACACTGGTCGCATATCCAATAAACCTGTTTTCTCTTGGTGGATCATAACAGTACAGTTTTGCGACCAGTGTAGATCCAGATCAGCCTGTGCATCCGCACAGTCTGATCAGGATCTGCACTGATCGCCATTGTATGTACATACTGTATACATGGCTGGAACAATCATTTGTTTTTCACAAGATCCCGGTGCCACAGCTCAAAACAACCAATACACAGATGAACGTTGCACTGTGAACACATGTTCAAAAAAATAAAATTTCCCGTCGATGTTTTTGTTTGCTGCATTGTCTGCAGCGACCGCGCTTCTCGGATTTTTTCGGGAAATGACCAATGTTTATCGTCGCAAGAACGGCCCTTTCATTTTCGACATAGTTCCCAATTAGTTGTTTGGCCAGGGCCATCTTGTATTCAACCATGACGAGTTTCTTGTTTCGGCCCGTCTTTGTTTGGCGTTGGTGGTTGACCGATTCCTTCATTATAATGAACCCATTTGTGATGGCTACGTCAAACGCAAACCAGAAGAGGTACTGCCACCATTTTCGTGATGAGCGGTATGTACTATATTGAGTACGCAGCTGATCTGCATAATCCACCCCATTCATGTTGGTGTTGTATGCCGGAATGATAGATGGTGCAGGGATTTGTTGCAATTCACCATTTTTCAGTTTTCGATTCACAACACTGTCAATTCTGGCTGGATTTTCTGCCGTGGAGAGGACGTACACATGTTTTTTCTCTTTCCACAGGCAGGCGGTCATCTCTCCCTTTTGGGTCGTTTTGAATTGACCCTTTTCCTTTATATCCTTGGGTCGCAGCTGTGTCGGCAGGCCTTTTCTGTTGGCGCGCACAGTTCCATGGGCATATGTGCCATTTTCTAGTAGAGTTTCAAAGAGAGCCGGGCTGGTGAAATAGTTGTCCATGTTGACCGTGTGGTGTTTGTGCCATATCTTGTGTGTCATGTCCCGAACTACACGTGCTGCCAGTCCAACTTCCACTCTACCTTGTTCTCTGCCAGTGTAGACCTGAAACTCATTGGTGTACCCGTTGGTCGGGTCCGCTCTCATCCAAACTTTTATCCCGTATTTGGATGGCTTAGCGGGAAGATACTGCCTGAATGGGAGACGACCACGAAACTTAACCATAGCTTCATCGACGCTGGTCTCCTCATGTGGGTTGTAGCAGCGCAGACAGTTCTGTAGAACTTCATTAAGTACAGGCCTAATGTGATGAAGTTTGTCATGTCCCGGCTGGCCTTTGGCAGGGTTCCGCGTACGATCATTTACATGAAGATACTGCCTGATCTTGTCAAATCGGTTGCGCTTCATGATTTTCCGGACATTCAAATTTCCAAACAGTGAATCTTTCGACCAATACATAGCTGTCGATGGAAGCTGAAACAAATAAACAATACATAATTACACAAATATATTGCTCTGATTGAATCTGTGCTGTCTTGTCGGTGGAAGCTATTTTATAAATAATTTAGCAGTAACTAGAGCAAGGATACACCGCCGCCTGAACACACAAACAAAAACTTTAACGTAAATCTTACGGACGGACGCAGGAAAATACGAAAACAATATACTTATTGACACAATTCTTATTATTCCTTATGTATCAAATGCTCAAAATGTACCAACTACTGAAATAGTTTTCTAAATTAAGTGGCTGGTTATAGTACATTTCAACAGACCTCACAGTGAACGCGTATCGACAGGAATCAAATGTGCTCAAAGTGAGGTCTGTTGAAATGTACTATTACCTCGATGGTATATAATTACCTCCAAAATGCTCATGTAAACCCTAATGCCGAGCCACGTCTTCATCTCGTCCTCGGTCACCTCTCGCCACTGTAGATCGGGCTTCTCAATCCGTCGTTGTTCGGCATACAGGTTTGTTTGCGTAACCAGCAATACAGTCAGGAGTAGAGGAAAGAAAAGCTCGAAGAAATCAAATTCTGTCGCATCTGGATCCGAGTCCACAGTAGCTCCAGGGTCTGGCCCAGTAAATGCTGCCTTTGGCATATTTGTTCTATCATTTATGCGCCAGTGATTACCCTCAGGAACATTGGGGCGGTCATCATCATTGTGGTGATCATCATTGGGGTGGTCATCATCATTGCCACTTTCAGAATGTTCACTTTCTGTCTCATTGTCACTCCCATTATTGATGCTGACATCGCTCGTTGAGTCGTCTGCCCCATCTTCCGTGACTAACGCTACCACTTGATCAAGCCCAAGTCGGCGAATTGACATTATAATTGTGGGTTTTCAGACACAAATTTAGCAACTTTCTTCTTGTGAAATTGTTTTGAACATTTTACCACGCTAAAATTAGACTTTCTTTATCATATATAACGAGAAATCTGATTGGTTGGTTGCTTCTCATTCAATAGATATGTGTTTGAAACAACCAATGAAACACGACGACATAACGTGGCACGCGGCATAGAAAGCTAGCTTTATGCAGCCACCAATTCGGGGCACGCGGGACAGGTGAAAGGTTTACTACGACGCGTATACGCGGCACGCGGGATACAACAGCAGATAAGAACGACGCGTTATCGTGGCGCTAGGACCGAATGAGTTAAGATGAATGCATGTATGAAATATCAATGCGCTCCCTGAAATGAGAAGGAAAACAAAATTTAACCCAGCGTTAAGTTTATGAACACACTAAGTTGGTGATTTTCTACAGCATGATAGCTATTCACATGAGGAATGCATGTATAAATGTGCTAAGTTTGTGACCTTGGCCTTGGCAAAAGGGGGTGGGGGGGGGGGTGGGTCATGGATTTGCTGTAGCACAATAGAGTATTATCAGATGAATGCATGTATGAAATATGAAGGTGTTCCCTGTAAAGAAACAGAAGTTATAAAAAGACATTTACTCCAACATTAAGTTTATGATGTTGATCTTGGGGAAAGGGGTGGGGTGGGTCATGGATTTGCTGTAGCACAATAGAGGATCATCGGATGAATGCATGTATGAAATATCAAAGCGTTCAAAGTGTAAAGAAACAGACGTTACACAACATTTACCCCAATGTAAAGTTTATGAAACATGCTAAGTTTGTTGGACCTTGACCTTGGGGGTAAGGGGTTGGGGGTGGTGGGTTGTGGATTTTGGCTTACAAGGCATTGATGAAAGGGTTAATTTTTGAAGGAAGGTTAATTGGGGTAATGGGAAATAATTCAAGGCGGTTCCATTCAAAGGAAACAGTTGGGTTATCAAGACATTTACCCCAAACGTTAAGTTTGAATGAATTTTGTGGCAAGTTGGGTGACCTTAAACCTTTGGGGTAAGGGGTGGGCGGTGGGTCATGGAAAAAATAAAGGTTTAGCCCCACGAATTTTAGAAAGTATCCTTGACCTTTGACTTGGGGTAAGGTTGGGTGGTGGGGTGTTGAAAACTGCCTACAAACATGAGGGGAAGGGAGGGTTCATTCTGAGAATGGGAAGTATGAAATATCAAGGCGTTCCCCATCAAAGGAAACAGTGTTATCAAAAGACATTTACCCCCAACGTAAGTTTCTATGAATTGGTGTTTCAAATTGTGAACCTTTAACCCCTGTAGGGTGCGTGGGTCAATGGAATTTGTTATAGCACGATAAAGGAGTTATCATTTCCCCAAGATGGGAATGGGTGTAATGAAATATCAAACGGCGTCATGAAAGGACTGAGTTATAAGACCATTTACCCCAACTTTCATTTATGATTGCTAGTTTGTGAAACAGTCCACCTTGGTGAAAAGGGGGGGGTTGTCCAATGGATGCTTATAAGCATGAAGGAGTAATTTCATCAGATGATGCATATGAAATATCAAGGTGTTCAAAGTGTAAAGAAAACAGAAGTTACACAACATTTACCCCAACGTATGTTTATGAACATGCTATGTGACCTGACTTTTGGGTAAGGGTTGGGTTGGTGGGTTTTGGATTTGCTACAGCATGATGAGGTCATCTGAGGAATGTATGTATGAAATATCAAGGTGTTCCATCAAAGGGGGAAACAGTTGTTAATCAGACATTTTACCCCAACGTTAAGTTTTTATGAATGTGTCAAGTTTGTGACCTTGACCTTGGGGTAAGGGGTGGGCGGTGGGTCATGGAATTTGCTATAGCACGATAGAAGTATCATCATGAATGAAGCGTGTATGAATATCAAGGCGTTCCATGAAAGGAAACAGATGTTATAAGACATTTACCCCAACGTTAAGTTTATGAATGTGCTAGTTTGTGACAGTGATCTTGGGGAAAGGGGATGGGGGTTGGGTCATGGATTTGCATAGCAGATAGAGTATCATCAGATGAAATGCATGTATGAAAATAACCAAGGTGTTCAAAGTGTAAAGAAACAGAAGTTACACAACATTACCCCAACGTTAAGTTTATGAACATGCTATGTTTGTGACCTGACTTTTGGGTAAGGTTGAGTGGTGGGTTGTGGGATTTTGCTACAGCATAATAGAGGGTCATCTGAGGAATGTATGTATGAAATATCAATGGAGTTCCATCAAAGGAAACAGTTGTTATCAGACATTTACCCCAACGTTAATTTGTGAATGTGTTCAAGTTTTTGTGACCTTGACCTTGGGGTAAGGGGTGGGCGGTGGGTCATGCAATTGCTATAGCACGATAGAGTATCATCAGATGAATCGTGTATGAAAAAATTAATCAAGGCGTTCCATGAAAGGAAACAGATGTTATAAGACATTACCCCAACGTTAAGTTTAATGAATGTGCTAAGTTTTGACAGTGATCTTGGGGAAAGGGGTGGGGGTTGGTCATGGATTTGCTATAGCATTGATTAGAGTATCATCAGATGAGATGCATGTAATATTCCAAGGTGTTCAAAGTGTAAAGAAACAGAAGTTACACAACATTTACCCCAACGTTAAGTTTATGAACATGCTATGTTTGTGACCTTGACTTTTGGGTAAGGGTTGAGTGTGGTTGTGGATTTGCTACAGCATGATAGAGGTCATCTGAGGAATGTATGTATGAAATATCAAGGTTGTTCCATCCAACAAAGGGAAACAGTTGTTATCAGGACATTTACCCCAACGTATTTGTGAATGTGTCAAGTTTGTGACCTTGACCTTGGGTAAGGGGTGGGCGTGGGTCATGAAATTGCTAGCACGATTAGTATCATCAGATGAATGCGTGTATGAATATCAAGGCGTTCCATGAAAGGAAAACAGGAATGTTATAAGAAAACTTTACCCAACGTTAAATTTATGAATGTGCAAGTTTGTGACAGTGACCTTGGGGAAAGGGGTGGGGGTTGGTCATGGATTTGCTATAGCATGATAGAGTATCATCAGATGAATGCATGTATGAAATATCCAGGTGTTCAAAGTGTAAAGAAACAGAAGTTACACAACATTTACCCCAACGTTAAGTTTATGAACATGCTATATGTTTGTGACCTTGACTTTTGGGTAAGGGTGGGTTGGTGGGTTGTGGATTTGCTACAGCATGATAGAGGGTCATCTGAGGAATGTATGAAATAACAAGGCGTTCCATGAAAGGAAACAGACATTTACCCCAACGTTAAGTTTATGAATGTACTAAGTGTGTGACCTTGACCTTGGGGTAAGGGATGGGCGGTGGGTCATGGATTTGCTATAGCATGATAGAGTATCATCAAATGAATGCATATTTGAAATATCAAGGCGTTCCATGAAAGGAAACAGATGTTATAATACATTTATCCCAACATTAAGTTTATGAATGTGCTAAGATTGTGACCTTGACCTTGGGGAAACGGGTGGGTGGTGAGTCATGAATTTGCTATAGCACGATAGAGTATCAGCAGATGAATGCATGTATGAAATATGAAGGCGTTCCCTGTAAAGAAACAGAAGTTACACAACATTTACCCCAACGTTAAGTTTATGAACATGCTAAGAGGTGACCTTGACCTTGGGGTAACGATTGGGTGGGCGGTGGGTCATGGATTTGCTATAGCACGATAGAGTATCATCAGATGAATGCATGTATGAAATATCAAGGCGTTCCATGAAAGGAAGCAGATGTTATAAGACATTTACCCCAACGTTAAGACTATAAATGTGCTAAGTTTGTGACCTTGACCTTGCGGTAAGGGCTGGGTGGTGGGTCATAGATTTGCTACAGCATGATACAGGGTCATCTGAGGAATGCATGTATGAAATAACAAGGTGTTCCATGAAAGGAAACAGAAGTTATAAGACATTTACCCCAACATTAAGTTTATGAATGTGCCAAGTTTGTAACCTTGAACTTGGGGTAAGGGGTAGGGCCTGTAGGGGCTGGGTGGTGGGTCAATTGGATTTGCTACAGCATGATAGAGGGTCATCTGAGGAATGTATGTATGAAATATCAAGGTGTTCCATCAAAGGAAACAGTTGTTATCAGACATTTACCCCAAAATTAAGTTTATGAATGTGTCAAGTTTGTGACCTTGACCTTGGGGTAAGGGGTGGGCGGTGGGTCATGGAATTGCTATAGCACGATAGAGTATCATCAGATGATGTGTGTATGAAATATCAAGGCGTTCCATGAAAGGAAACAGATGTTATAAGACATTTACCCCAACGTTAAATTTATGAATGTGCTAAGTGACCTTGAGGAAAGGGGTGGGGGTTGGTCATGGATTTGCTATAGCATGATAGAGTATCATCACATGAATGCATGTATGAAATATCCAGGTGTTCAAAGTGTAAAGAAACAGAAGTTACACAACATTTACCCCAACGTTAAGTTTATGAACATGCTATGTTTGTGACCTTGACTTTTGGGTAAGGGTTGGGTGGTGGGTTGTGGATTTGCTACAGCATGATAGAGGGTCATCTGAGGAATGTATGAAATAACAAGGCTTCCATGAAAGGAAACAGACATTTACCCCAACGTTAAGTTTATGAATGTACTAAGTGTGTGACCTTGACCTTGGGGTAAGGGATGGGCGGTGGGTCATGGATTTGCTATAGCATGATAGAGTATCATCAAATGAATGCATATTTGAAATATCAAGGCGTTCATGAAAGGAAACAGATGTTATAATACATTTATCCCAACATTAAGTTTATGAATGTGCTAAGATTGTGACCTTGACCTTGGGGAAACGGGTGGGCGGTGAGTCATGAATTTGCTATAGCACGATAGAGTATCAGCAGATGAATGCATGTATGAAATATGAAGGCGTTCCCTGTAAAGAAACAGAAGATTACACAACATTTACCCCTAACGTTAAGTTTATGACCATGCTCAGAGGTGCCTTGACCTTGGGGTCACGCTTTGGTGGTGGGCGGTGGGGACAAGGATTTGCAATAGCACGTTGAGTATCATCAGATGAATGCCTGTATGAAACTATCAAGGCGTTCCATGAAAGGAAGCAGATGTTATCAGGACAATTACCCAACGTAAGACTATAAATGTGCTAAGTTTGTGCCCTTGACCTTGCCGGTACAGGCTGGGTGGTGGGTCATAGATTTGCTACAGCATGCTCCAGGGTATCTGAGGAATGCATGTAAGAATACAAGGTGTTTCCATGAAGGAAAACAGAAGTTATAAGACATATAACCCCACATTAAGTTTATGAACTGTGCAAGTTGTAAACCTTGAACTTGGGTAAGGGGTGGGTGGAGGGTCATGGATTTGCTACAGCATGATAGAGGGTCATTGAGGAATGTATGGTATGCCATATCAAGGTGTTCCATCAAAGGAAACCGTGTTATCAGACATTTACCCCCAAAATAAGTTTATGAATTGTGTCAAGTTTGTGACCTTGACTTGGGGGTCAGGGATGTGGGCGGGGGTCATGGAATTGCTCTGCACGATAGCGAATCATCAGTATGAATGTGTGTATGAACTATAAGGCGTTCCCTGAAAGGAAACAGATGTTATAAGACAATTACCAAACGTTAAATTTCTGAAGTGCTAAGTGACCTTGAGGAAAGGGGTGGGGGTTGGTCAATGGATTTGCTATAGCATGATAGAGTACATCAGATGAATGCATGTATGATCCAGGTGTTCAAAGTGTAAAGAAACAGAAGTTACACAACATTTACCCCAACGTTAAGTTTATGAACATGCTATGTTTGTGACCTTGACTTTTGGGTAAGGGTTGGGTGGTGGGTTGTGTATTTGCTACAGCATGATAGAGGGTCATCTGAGAAATGCATGTATGAAATAACAAGGTGTTCCATGAAAGGAAACAGAAGTTATAAGACATTTACCCAACGTTAAGTTTATGAATGTGCCAAGTTTGTGTCCTTGACCTTGAGGTAAGGGATGGCCGCTGTGTCATGGATTTGCTATAGCATGATAGATTATCATCAGATGAATGCATGAATGAAATATAAAGGCGTTCCATGAAAGGAAACAGATGTTATAAAACATTTACCCCAACGTTAAGTTTATGAATGTGCTAAGTTTGTGACCTTGACCTTGGGGTAAGGGCTGGGTGGTGGGTCATGGATTTGCTACAGCATGATACAGGGTCATCTGAGGAATGCATGTATGAAATAACAAGGTGTTCCATGAAAGGAAACAGAAGTTATAAGACATTTATCCCAACGTTAAGTTTATGAATGTGCCAAGTTTGTGACCTTGGCCTTGGGGTAAGGGCTGGGTGGTGGGTCATGGATTTGCTACAGCATGATACAGGGTCATCTGAGAAATGCATGTATGAAATAACAAGGTGTTCCATGAAAGGAAACAGAAGTTATAAGACATTTACCCAACGTTAAGTTTATGAATGTGCCAAGTTTGTGACCTTGACCTTGGGGTAAGGGCTGGGTGGTGGGTCATGAATTTGGTACAACATGATAGAGGGTCATCTGAGGAATGCATGTATGAAATAACAAGGTGTTCCATGAAAGGAAACAGAAGTTATAAGACATTTACCCAACGTTAAGTTTATGAATGTGCCAAGTTTGTGACCTTGACCTTGGGGTAAGGGCTGGGTGCTGGGTCATGGATTTGCTACAGCATGATAGAGGGTCATCTGAAGAATGCATGTATGAAATAACAAGGTGTTCCGTGAAAGGAAACAGAAGTTATAAGACATTTACCCAACGTTAAGTTTATGAATGTGCCAAGTTTGTGACCTTGACCTTGGGGTAAGGGCTGGGCTGGGTGGGTGGTCATGGATTTGCTACAGCATAATAGAGGGTCATCTGAGGAATGCATGTATGAAATAACAAGGTGTTCCATGAAAGGAAACAGAAGTTATAAGACATTTACCCAGCGTTAAGTTTATGAATGTGGCAAGTTTGTGACCTTGACCTTGGGGTAAGGGCTGGGTGGTGGGTCATGGATTTGCTACAGCATGATAGAGGGTCATCTGAGGAATGCATGTATGAAATAACAAGGTGTTCCGTGAAAGGAAACAGAAGTTATAAGACATTTACCCAACGTTAAGTTTGTGGACGACGCTGACGCCGACGCCGACGATGACATAAGCTCTTCTGCACTTCGTGCAGGCGAGCTAAAAAGGAGTTGCATGTTCAAGGATCAAAGAACATTTTTCGAAGATGGAAGAAAGGTCATTCAATTCTTGATTGGATAATTACAGTGGACGAAACATGGCTACACCATTATGATCCGGATTCAAAACAGTCCAATCAGTGGAAATGTGAGTCATCACCCTCACCAAGTTGGGAGCGGAAATATTAAAACATCGCCCATATTCAACCGACCTTTCGCCTTGTGTTTTGCGTTATTCCCACCATTGAAGAGTGAACTAATAGGAAGACGGTTCACAGATATATCAGAGTTACTGACTAAAACTACAAACATCTTAAACATTTTCGAACCACAGTGGTATAAAGACCTCTGCAAGTGGGTTGAGTGACATCAGAAATGTTGGTGAAGACTATTTCGGAAAACAGTAATGTGAGTAACGTCAAAGTACTGTCGTTCTAACATAACGTCACATCAAGTGATGCCGTGACCTGCACTGCCATTGTTCACAACAACCAGATATGTTCATGAAAGTCCATAGCTATGCTCATTTAATATATCTAAAGACACATCATGACATGCCTGTAACATATTTCAAGAAGACCTCCATGTTCGGCCTGTTAAATGAAATTGTCCACGAACTTATGGATCATGCTCTCGTAAAGTCAACGGAAATTTATGAAAAATCTAAATGTTTAGTATTTATTTGTGCTTATACTGCTACAGTCGTTTCTGTCAAAATGTTCCGGGTTTATACGTGTACAAAGTGTTGTGCGTTGCGTATCCGTGGAGTTTCCGTTAGTTGCGTTTCAAACCATGTGTCGTCTACGTGTAATACGTGTTCGGCCATTCGTTGCGTTTCCCCACTCTTGCGCATGCGCGAAAGTCGAACAAACCGTGTTAAACACATTGAGTTTCAAAAGCGTGTAATCCGTGTACAACTGTTGTAAACGTATACAACGGTTGTAAACAACGCATTGAGTTTCAAAAGCGTGTAATCCGTGTACAATTGTTGTAAACGTATACAACGGTTGTAAACGTATACAACGCTAAGGTAAACCGTTTAAACGATTTAACGCTTTCTTTGACGAACGGTTACACGCTTCTACATGTACACAGCACCGTACAGATGAAACCGTGTTATACATATAACACGTTTCCACGGGTTTTAACGCATTACACGTTTTGGTATGCCAACCGTGTATCGCGTAGAATGCGCATGCTCAGATCATTCTTCGTGTGTGTATATATACTTCTAGACTCAGCAGGGCTTCTAAAATTTTCAGTTTTCCGGTTCTGGACCGATTTTTGAACTCGGTCTGAGAAAAATTGCCAGTCGGCTGCTATTTCGCTATAAACCTTGTAAATTTACCGGTTTTGACCACCAAGTAATTTATGACACATATCCGCGGGCCATATCCATGTTAAACCAGTGTGCAGCTCGCTGTGTATTCAGTTTCTCCAAATATCGATTTTTCTTAACACACGCGTGGGACAGGTGTATAGCGGATTAGTGACTGAAATAGACTGGCTTCAGCGTAAAGATACGAGAGTTCCTAGACTCGCCATTTCTGATGATGTTAAAATAAAATAAAGAAACCATGCACTGTGTTTATCTGTGTTCGTAATATTTAACCCCAAGTAACTGACACGGACAATCAGCCCGGGCTATTCCATATTAAGTTAGGAACGGTTACATTACGCTGTATTAGGGGTCATTTTTGTGTATGTAAAATGTACATAGGAATGCCGCAGATCCTGATGAGCCGGCTCACGTGATCTACAATTCGCAAACATTTTGATAAATGACAAGGTACATCTGTCGTGTTAAAAGCGTGACTCATTAGGCATCAGGGATTAGGGATCAAGTGAAGTGCTAAATCACACCGCCGATGTACTTTGAACTCGATCTGAGGGTATGTATTCGCGACATTTTAAAAGGGACGAAACAAGGACGCCTCGAAGCGATCGGGGCTGAACAGGTATTCGCGTTAAAACGTGTAACCGTTGTACACGTTTCAACGCTTTCATATAGCTACACACTTCCAGGTAAAGCGTTGTACACGTTTCAACTCTTTCACCTCGCTACATATGTATACGCCAAAACGTGTTATACGCCTTGAAGCTAAACGTATTACACGCTTTACAACTAAACGGTTTGACAATGTGTATTACACGTGTACGAACCGTATTATACGTTTAAACAACGTATACAACGCTTTTGAACTAAACGGTTTGACAATGTGTATTACACGTGTACGAACCGTATTATACGTTTAAACAATGTATACAACGCTTTTAAACTAAACGGTTTGACAATGTGTATTACACGTGTACGAACCGTATTATACGTTTAAACAACGTATACAACGCTACAGCAAACCGTTGCGTTCGCGTTGCGTTCGCGTTGAGTTTGCAAGTGTTGTCTACGGTGGAACAAAAACGGAGACTGCACTGTAGCATGGAAATTACACATTATGTTGTAGTTAGGACATAATAAGCACATTGAGCAATTTACATGTATATTTTTCCATTACACACCTGTGTAGACAGGTAAATATACACCGAATTGTGTTCATTATTCACAAGTTACTGTATTATATTTAATTTTAATGCTGGCAGTATAATCACATCCAAATACCGAAGCCGTATATATGGAATATTTGTGTAGGTAACTGTAGGATTTAGAGCTAGAGTTTCCATACGATTTCCATTGACTTTACATGGGGCTCCAATAAGGGAACAACAACCTTAAAGCAAATGCCGGACACACATCAAAAGCGACGACTATCACGGGCATGATAACAAGAGCTGTAGGAGAACAGCATAGCTTGACTACGAGGGTTGTCGATGTACACATAGCTTGACAAACAAGGTGGCCGCGGCCTGAATAAAAACCTTAACCAAGGTTGACTAAAAACCTTAACCAAGGGAAATTAAGTAAGTAATTCAAGGTTAAATGTAGGTCAATGTCAGATATAGGTCAGGGGTTATTGATGTACATCACTTAGGAGATGAAGTTTTCCAAGTATGGTTGCTGTAGGCCCTATTCCATATACAAGCTTGACTATAAACATTAACCAAGTTTGAGTACAAACCTTAACCAAGGGAGCAGCAGGGAGGGCGAGTAACGAAATTGGGGGGGTACCTCGCCAGCGTCCACCGAGCCTCCCAGCCCCATTTCGGCCTCCATATTTTGTTATCCTTGCCCTTTTCTGCGTCCACCGAGCCTCCCAGCCCCATTTCAGTCCCTATTTTGTTATCCTTTCCCTTTTCTGTGTCCACCGAGCCTCCCAGCCCCATTTCAGTCCCAATTTTGTCATAATTTGTCATAATTTCTCATAATTTGTCACAATATGACAATATGAGAAATAACACCCTATTAGAGATAAGAAATCCATTGGTTATACACAGTATATACAGCAATCTGTTATATATTTTGTTATAATAATTTTTACAAAATTAATTAGAATAAAACCACAACTTACACCCTATTAAAGATAAGAAAGCTATAAGTTATACTCACAAAATGGATGACTTGATCGAAGAGATTCTTGCGGAAATGTATGAAACCACCCCAGAAGATCAAACATTTATCGACCTGGACACACAGGCCCCTCCCCTTGTGCGGCTTCCATTCGATGAACCGTGGGTTGAGATTCTGAAGGACGCCAAAGACGAGTTTGAAGTTGATGGTGCCGCAGCTGTCTTCTCAACATGGAGATTTGAGGCAGAAGTCCCGTCTCCAACTCCCAATTCGCGATTGGAGTTGGGAGTTGGTGAACCGAAAGTACTAGATATCAAAGCGGGCCGCGTGTCCATAGATGGTACGATGACAGACGATAGGGCATCGAGCCTTCTCCAAGAACTCCCACAGGGGGAATACATCCTGAAACTCAAGTATTTACGAGAACAGAATGAGGGAGATTGGGTAGTCGAAGACAAATTTGATCCCGTGAAAAAAGAAAGGCGTAAGGGCCAAGGCGTTGTAAACATTAACAGTGAGACAAAGCCGGGCGCTCTGAGCGGCATCGATAGACCATACTACCAGAATGCCTACCCCGTTACCGCTGTTCTTTATGGGCTGTATCCAATAAAAAACCCAGATCCTGCCAACCTTGCTCCGCTAAAAGATGGCGACCTCAACTGCGTTGCCCAGAGAGTGGTGGAACATTTTGAAAGTGCCTTGAGGGGCCAGGGTCTCACTACCATGAGGCGACAGGAAATCCAGCAGTGGGAGGACAGGGTCCATGAACCGGGTGCCACAGTTGACGATGTGGCTGATCTTGAAAGCATTCTCCAACGGGCGATCGTCTTGAAGGACATTGCCGGTGGGGACATCTACAACAGTGGGAAGCACCAGTGACGTGGTACCAAAAGTTATCGAAAAGCAGAACTCATCATCCACAACGGCCACGCCTGGTCTAAAGACCTGCACTTTCCGAGTTCTAGACGGGTTCGCAGATATCAGGGTTATGTGTGGGAAGCTATCAGAGAAGCAACACGAGACCAACCGATCGCAGTGTGGCTCTTAGGGGGGGGGGGGGGGGGGGGGAGGATAAACAGTTAAATGTGGATCAGTTTGTGCTACAAGACGGTACCGCCTACCGGACGCGGGAAACCCACGATGAATTGATTAGAGCATGTGATGATTTAGGTGACAGAGATCTTGCAGAAAAGGTATTTGGAGTCAACCATGCTGCTGCGGTAATAACCAAAGAGAATAATGGTTGGAAACCCACACCGGCGCCGTTCGCGGAAGATATACAAAAGGCGTGTGTGGAGCATGGACATGGTGAACTCAATGAACTACGACACAAGAGATGTTGTCAGTATCGATATGAAGGCGTGTTATCCCGCAAGTTTTCAGGGATTCGGCGAAGCTAAACCCTATTTCGATAGATTTGGTCACCCAAAACACAGGATGGTTAGGGTTAGCATTAATGACACCCTCCCTAAAAATATTGGCACTGGATTCGCAGAGGTTATCGAGTGGAGTTTCAAAGACAATATTCACCCCGTCATACCCGCGTGGTTTGGAAAACATTTCGCAGAGCATGGGTGGGCTCCCACACCACTGCTCATCTTCCTCGTAGAGTCGGGTTTACTGAAAAGCATCAAGGTCCGCGAAGCTATTATTGCGTTCGAGAAGCAAACTGATGTCTGGCTTCCTGAGAACCGTGATCAGGGCTGCAGCGTTATCGGCAAGTTCACACAAGGCAACAAAGCCGAAGGTAAACGACTGACCAGAAGGCTAGTGACAGACCAGGGCGAACTCGACTTCCTTGTGCAAGACACCCGCCAAAGCGGCACCTTGGTTGGCGCGCCTCAAAAATGCCCCTTGGGTCATATTCTCACATATTATGATGGCTCGCATCCCCAGTACACACACTTGAGGGCGAGTATGTTGGCCTACGCCCACATCAATCTACTCTCTATGCTTTCGATATTCAACTCTAAAGAGGCTGTCCGAGTGGACACTGACAGCATATACATAAAAAAAAACGCAATACACAAGCTTAACGGAAATAGTGCCTTTGTCGCCCACACGCGGTGCGACTGTAATAGTGATGCGTGCATGCATTGTTTCAAGCAGACACCATACCTTCCACCAGTTGCTCTGGCCCAGTGGCGCGACAAAAGAGATACATTGTACCTACCACAGGATCATACCGCATACCTACCCAAATCAGAATATAAAACACAAGAGAAGGATGTGGCACCCAGTACCGCACCAAGTTATAAAGATCCATTATCCATACACCAGATGAGTTACCTGAATGGTGGTGGGGGTAGTGGTAAAACCACGAGAGCCATTGAACTATTTCGGGAAAGAGATCCGCTAGTGTTTACCCCAACACATCGTTTAGCCAAGGAGATGAGGGATCGAGGGGCAAAATCACAGACATACCACAGTTTCTTCAGATGGAGCGGAAAGAAAGAATGGACACCCGAACGGATGGGTCAAAAGTTCGTACCCCGTAGATTACAGGGTGAAAGAGGAACCCCTCAAAGCGCTGAAGAGGCGCATCCGTCTTCAATCAGATAGAGTCCAATGCAATGAGATGCGTAATGCTCTGCACAGTTGTATGAGATGGAATGTGTTTATGGAACAGTGGAAACCCTGTGACATAATATTCACTAGCCGTCAGAAGGTTCGTGACCGGGCGCATGGGCTGTTATTAAAAAGACATAAAGAACATTTTTCAAACACACCGGTACCTATTCTCTACCACCCCAATGACAGTCGGAAACAGAATATCCTCGTGACTATTCCTGGTACAGACAACAAAGAAGAACTTGTATTGAATGATGTAGTCTATGTTACCATTGAGGCGGCCGAGGCGGCTATCAAAGGAAATGATTGGAGATTAGGATATGCCCTTACTGTTCATTCGAGTCAGGGTCTCACTATCCACTACCCAAAAAAAGTATGGATTATAGATGACTACTTAGAGTGGTCAAACCTTGCATACTTAGCAATTTCGAGAGTAGAGAATATGAATCAGATCCAATTGATAACAGAATTGGGAGTGGGGTTGAAAGATAACCCACCCACCGATCAAGAGCTGAGAAAGTCTATTCAGAGAAAGCTCATGACCTACAAGCACCATGATCAGACAAAAGGTTTCCATGGGTTCAACCTCACTGTCGACCACATCCTCGCACTCAAAGACGGTCATCAGAACCACTGCGCGGCATGCAACATCGAGTTGCTCTGGGCGTACCAACCCAAAGACACACAGCAGTTCAGTGTCGACCGGCTGGACAACAGCAAAGGACACTGCAGAGGTAACTTGCGGCTGACCTGTCTTGAGTGTAACCGAAAAAGAGGGGCCGCAGCGCTCATCACATGAGAACACCATCTGGGGGTAGCTGGGTGTCAAAAGGCACCGCTAGAAGTTCTTCGCGAACAAACCCGCGAGATGGACCATCAGCCAAATAGTAGAGCACGGGCTCATCGGGTTTGGTAATAGATCGATCTAGATGATATACATTGAGAGACCACACGGGATCCGTCGCGCGGCGGCTGCCACCTTCAAGCTCTCCCGGTTGATAGAGGTACCGGACGTCAACATCCGATGGAAGTGCAATCGGCGATTGCTGCTCCTCTAAACCAACGGGTC
Organism: Conchocele bisecta; assembly: GCA_029237695.1. NCBI lineage: Eukaryota > Metazoa > Mollusca > Bivalvia > Lucinida > Thyasiridae > Conchocele > Conchocele bisecta. The sequence goes on from CM055267.1 coordinate 65,665,758, forward strand.
GCCCTCGCGAGACGGCAGAGGGCTTGCTCGTCACCTTTTTAGACTTGATGGCATCTACAGGTTTCTTACCGATCAATCTGGTCACCTCTCCGTTCAGTGCGGAGACCACGGCGGGCAGCCTGGCCACCCACTCTTTGGCATATTGGCATATTGATGACCAAACAGCCTCTCAGCCAGCGTTCGATTGAACCGCTCCACGATCCCCTGGTCCCGGTGGATGTTGACGCGGCCGCGTCTGATAGAAACTTTGTGTTTAGCCAATAGATGAGAGACCGCGCCCATGAACTCGCGGCCGGGATCGACCTGGAGAAGATTCGGCCATTTGAGAGGACTCCTTTTATATATTCGGGAAAGAGCCTCGACCACCTCCTTAGACTCTTTAGTGGCCAACGGCTCAGCCTCCTTATAGCGACTCGCTACGTCAACGATTGTCAGTGCGTACTTGTACGTCTTGCGACCGACGCGATCGTGAGGGAGAAACAGGTGATCTGCTTGGTGAACTTGGTTCGGCACCGGCACGTCGAATTTCGGGCGTGGAATATTGCGCGGCGCGGGCAAATAGATCTGCCAGATGGCCTGCTTCTTGAGCCATTCCTTGGCAGCGTTTTCGGAAACCTTGGTCGCCGCGGCGAGGTTCTTGATGGCCGCGAGTCCCTTCCAGTAGCCGCGGGGGCTGTAGTATGTGTTTGCTAGCTTGCGCGCTAAGCGAACCGATAGTTTGGTATCAAGTTTGCGCGTGTTCATAGTATGCGAAGTATTCTAATTGATCGGACAATCTCCAACATGCCCTCGCCAGATCGTCCGGTAACTGCGTCGTTAATAATAAACCTTTGTTGGAAGTTTCGCTGCAGCCCCAATCGCGTTTGGGTTGGAACAGGAGAGGGAATTCTGGGGAATCTAACTCGGAGGAATCTAACCACCGCTTTGCGAAAAGGGTGGCCGCTTTTTCGTCCTCGCGCCACGTCTCGAGACAATCTCGGGCCAGACGAATCATACTCTTTGCACCAGGTAAACGATGTTTTTGGGCAGTGTAGCCTACATCGATCATAGCGTAATAAAGTTCGTCAACTAACATCGTTCTATATATATATTTATAAAAAAATTTTTTTTTAAAATAATTATTAATTAATTTGAAATCTCGATTGAATATAGTAGCCGACGAGACCCACCACACCCATTCCTACGACGATGAACGCGATCTCGCGGTCTTTTTGGGCCTCTGACGGTACATAGAAATCTGAAAGTTGGGGCTCGCGATCTAGTCCCAATTTCATTGGATCGAGACTTTTCTGTGGATATGCCAGCGCTTACTCGCGGTTGGCTTCTTCAAAGTTCTGGAAAGTTTGTGAGGCGTGATTCTCGCGACGAAGTTCTTCGTTGACCCAGTCCAGATGGGCGGTTCGTTTTTTCGACCATGCTTCCTTTGCGCTATTGAGTTATTCTACAGTTAAATCGTGGCGCTTGCGCTCCTCATCCACGTTCGATTTTCCTATTTTCGAGAATAGAAAGTTGCTACCGCTGAACACCACTGCACCACCTATCATTATTCCGATCGAAGCCATTTATTTCCATATATTAACAGGTAGAATTCCAGCTTTAATTAGATAATCTCGGGTCCAAACTGCGGTCGCTACATCTAAGGTCGCGAGCCCTACGTCTCTCACAGTAAAGTCCAATTTGGGAGCGGACCCTCCTAAGGCCATCTTTGATAATCGAGCATACCCTATACTGAAACCCGATATCACCACGGCGTGATAAAGCGCATTCACTATCATTTTACCATCTTGTTCAGCCATTGTTATAATTATTGCTTATAAAAGGGATCGCGATCAATGTTTAAATGGGGTGCATCCAAATTCAACATTGTTGATGATTGGTGTTTCGTAACTTTCTTCGGAACAGTGGCTGGTTGTTTTTTCGATAAGGATTGGTGTAATAGGGGGTACCTGTTGTTGAAACGGTAAAGCACATACAGGGTGCCCACAACCGACAGACCACCACCAACAACCCACGGGATCCAATCATGATTGGGAGTTGGAGCAATCGGTTCCAATCCAATCGCGATTGGAAGAATTGGGGGAGAAACAGATGTCATCGGGTGTTTTGCTGTCACCGTCCCCAATCTCGATTGGAGTTTGGCCTCTCGAAGCTCGGCGAGTATTTTATCTTGTTTAATTTTTCGGATGGCAGCCGCCGCCCGCCCAGCTGCCTGTCTTTTCGGGTTTTTATGTGTTTGCTGTCCCCGATTGCTCCAACAGTGTTGAAGGTTCCGTTGGAGTATCAATCCCCAACGCCGTTGGGGGTTGTGGTTCCGTCACTCTCGCAGGTGTGTCTTGTGTCATCATCATTTATAATATTAGGGCTTATAGTTAGTGGGCATATATGTACAAATTGACAGTGTTTTCCCGTGGTCAACGCGGTTGTCAGCGGAGCTAAGTACATTCCAAACTTGTGATAAATTGAGCAGCAGGCTGTTCTAAGAGTGTGTCCTATAAAAGGGTCATTCTCTAGATCGCGAATCAACCCCGCGGTATCTGGTATAGGGAGAAGTATACTAACGGTGGTAGCGTACAAATGAATAGCCGCCGATCCGAGAGTTTTTGTCATCTCCGCACCTAATTTGGATTCGTATCGCGCATACATTTTATCGATCTCCGCATCTGACATCTTATCCACCTGACAAACTGAGAGACGCCTACCGAGATAATGCTCCGATTGTCCCCCAGCAACCAGCGCAGCTAGCCGCTCTCGTCGTGCAGCATTTTCATTTTCATTCGTATCGGCCCCAATCACGATTGGAGTTGAACCCGATTGCTCTGTCGGAGTTGATGTTTCATTATCTGTCAGGAAAGATACCGTGTCGGCAGTCGGAGCTGAGGTTTCTATTAGCTGATCGAGAAGTTCGTCGCAGTTCATTATTGCTAATTTTCTTAAAATTAATTTAACTATTCTTACAAGTCTCATAACTTGCATAACATATTGCCAAGCGCACCACCCGATACTTATGATAACCGTTATGCTCGCAACAAAGCTCGCAGCGGAGCACCAAATTGTTAACATTGTTAACCATTGTTCAGCATTTGTTCAACATTTGTTAAGCATTGTTCAGCAATTGCTAAGCATTGTTCAGCAATTGTTAATTATTTGTTAAGCATTTACTAAGCAGTTACTAACGAGCGTTAAGTAATTGCTTATTACTTTGCAATTTTCTTAAAATTAATTAATTGATAACTTTATAAGCAGTTGGTTGATCAGTCTTTAGCAGAAGCTTGGCGTGCTTAGTTTCCGAAAGCATCTGTCGAACATGCAGGCGCTCCTCGCGCGTTGAGATAACGTCATTCTCTCGAAGACAGTCATCGAATGAGTCTCGGTCCTTGCAGTGGAAGAGGGCGACCCATTTCGTTTGCTCGCGCAGATCCTTGAGGACGGCGTTGTACTTTTGAGTGGAGATCCATACACTTTGCCTCGCATGGCGGCCAGAAAATGCGAGCTCGGAGAGCATGTCCTTCTTTTTGGTCATCGCCGCTTTGGCCGAGCAGTCGTCAATCACGTATAGGGTGGGCTCGCCCTGAAATATTTGGTATAACCCGCGCAGCCAATCATGAAGCCTATCACCGGGGTCAATAACGTATATCTCAGGTTCGGTCCATATCCACGGGCATCGTTGATAAGTATCGTTGTGCCGCACAGTGGGACATAGGATCACAATGTGTCGAAAGACATCGCGTTAGGACCCCTCGAGTAAGTCGAGGATGAAAACCGTTTTTCCGCATCCTGTCTGCCCACATATTATGGCAGAGTGGGCATCTCCAATCGTGAATTGGTATTGATTGCTAATTTTCTTAAAATTAGTATAAAGCTGAGACGTATCGACCATCTTCGATGTTGAGTTGTGCATCTGTAAGTACACGTTCAATGGCCCGGCTCCATCCGCCTCTTTGGTTATTTGGATCGTCACACCCTCGCTAGCGTTCTCAACTTGGCGTCCACTACCGTGCATTTGGTCGTCGCCGCTGGCTCGCATGTCTAGCCATAACGCGTATTTGGTAGTCAGGAACTCCGCGAGGGAGACGGCCGAGAGCTGCAGGTCTTTGGCAACCGCGGCAACCTCCGGGGAGCGCTTAGAGCCGGCAGCAAACTGCTTTCTTACTTCGTCCCACTGCTGGTGTGCGCGAAGACCCGCACTGTAGAGTTGATTGGGGACTCCCTCGATCGTCACCTCTACCTTTGTGATTTTGGGGTTATAGAATTTGTCTGGTTTTCTAGCACCGAGCGCGAACCGAGCATCCTCGAACAACATCAGTATACCTTTTATTGAGCAGGCGGGTACGTTGACATTAATATTCCACAATGTGTCGCTTTTGTCTTTCGTCATCTTGCGGTGACGAAGAACTCGGTCGTAAAGTATGGCAACGCGCCCGGCGTACTGTGTTCTGATCAATCGCGCGAGTTCGGGCATCGTGACCATGTCGTACTCCAACGAAACATTGTCGATGCCATGTCGGTGGCTATGATAACTCGGCCGTAGTCGTTGAACGTTAGTTCGTATTCGAGGCGGTCAGCCAAAGCACTCTGATAGTAGGGCATGTGACTCTCCAGCAACTCAAAGTCGAGCGGGATGTAGAAGCGGTTGCCGTAAGCGGCCGCGATCGCGTTATCACTCGCGATGTTATCTACCTTGTTATCAGCCCCGATTCTAAGTTTGGTTACGTTCTTATTTTTGCTGGCATCAATACCCTGATAGACCGCGTTTTCACGCTCTTGTGTCGTCTTCCACAGGTCCTGATAGCAATGGTAGACGTCGCTGTCGTCGATCGACATCACCTCATTACCAGAAATCTTTATCATGGTCTTCTTGACGATGGCGCGACCCAGGTTCTGAACGACGGTTCGGTCCGCGTCTGTCGACGTCAGCGAAATAATGAAAGCGAGGCGAACAGTCCCCGGCACAATGACGTCGGAAGCGGACTAAGAGCTGCTGGTTCTGGTCGATCGTCGATGGGTTGTTCGTAATAACGACACTCTGTCACACGCCTTTTGCCCCGAGGGGCTCACGCAGTCTGCGATGGCAAAGACGACAATCGCGATAGAAACTGTCGAGATCAGCGAGGTCCCTCGTGTAGCCACCGACGCTATTCACACAATGGAGCTCAGCGAAAGCGAGATAGACGGAATACTCAGCACGATGGATGACCCACCGTTACCTCTTCGCGAACTCCGGGGACTCGATAAGGCTATGCAAACAGTCTGGGGCGAATTGGTCCATAACCTCGCCAAACTCACGGCGCTGGATGAACATATCGCGCTAGAAGAAAGAAAACTGGAGGAAGCCGGTGACGATAGAGAATCTACCGAGCGGATCACCGAACGCCGAAAGAGCAGCTCGCTTAGAGGCTGCATCGGCTGGCCGTGAGGCGCTCCGCACACAAATAAGTCGGATCCTTGAAACAATCTCGAGGATTCTGCACGAGGACACGACACTCGGTGAGCGTCTTCGCACTCTGTTCAGAGAGCAGGGCGTCACGATATTAAGCATCCTCACAGCTGTCGACATGACTATATCGACCATAGTTTTAGCTATCACTGGTGGTGCGGCGCCACCACCCGCGCCACCACCCGCGCCACCACCCGCGCCAGCGCCATCCGGTGGAGCCAAGGAGTGGGTAAAAAAACAACTAAAAGCCCTCGCCAGTCTCCTGGCTAAATTAGCCGAAAAGGCGGCTGCCGCACTACCTGGACTGATCGGAAGTATCGTTTCCTACTTGTTATCTATATTATCAAAACCAGCCGGATGGCTCGCCAAAAATACTTGGGCTTTAATCGTGGCGATCGCTGGTCTCCTACTATTCTCCGCCACCAATAGAGATTGGAAGTTCCTAAAACCAAAGCGCAAATAGTCCGACCGCCATGAGGGCAATGACGAGCCCTAATTTCTCCTCCTCGTGTGTTGTGCTTCCAATTTCAACATTGTTGATGATTGGTGTTTCCGCTTCTGTTCCCTCAACACTGTTGACGATTGACTTGGGGGGACTCAATTCGCGAATTGGGGGTGCTGGGTTCAACTTCAATCCCGATTGTGTTGAGTGAGGCGCATCCAATCGCGATTGGCTTGGGGTTTTTATGACCGTCTTGGTGTTCAATGGGGAATTGTGTTTGATGATATCCGCGTTCACGTTCCCGTTGTGGCCGATTTTTTGATTGACGGTGGCGATTATGATCTGATTATTGTAACCATCAACCGGGTCGTCTCGTAGTATCATATTGCTCGGCGCCATATAAAGACCTATTCCAAATACGTAGTCTACTGGGGTGCTGGCATTCTGCAAAACGTCTTGATAATTCTGGATCGCCTTCTCCAGGTCCACCCTAGCTGAGATGGCGTCCTCTACAAGTGCCAAGAATTGTTTTTGTGCATCAAACGCTGTTCCCGTGCCCAGTATAGAACTGCGAGTTTGCTTCTGTGCGCCGAGGATGGCCCAAACGTACGTGCGAATGGAGTCGTTGAGGCGAGTAACCTAGACCCGTATCTAACATGACAAATTATGAGAAATTATGACAAAATTGGGACTGAAATGGGGCTGGGAGGCTCGGTGGACACAGAAAAGGGAAAGGATAACAAAATAGGGACTGAAATGGGGCTGGGAGGCTCGGTGGACGCAGAAAAGGGCAAGGATAACAAAACATGGAGGTCGAAATGGGGCTGGGAGGCTAGGTGGATGCTGGCGAGGTCCCCCCCCAATTTCGTTACTCGCCCTCCCTGCTGCTAAGGGGAAATAAGTAAGTAATTCAAGGTTAAATGTAGGTGAAGGTAAAATATAGGTCAGGGGTTATTGATGTACATCCCTATGAGAAAAAGTTATCCAAGTATGGTGTCTGTATGCACAATAGTATTGCATCTACAAGCTTGACTAAAAACCTTAACCAAGGTTGACTAAAAACCTTAACCAAGGGGAATTAACTAAGTAATTCAAGAGGAAATGTAGGTCAAGGTCAAATATAGATCATGGGTTATTGATGTACATCACTAGGAGATGACGTTGTCCAAGTATGGTGGGTGTAGGGCCAGTAGTATTTTATATACAAGCTTGACTAAAAACCTTAACCAAGGGGAATTAACTAAGTAATTCAAGAGGAAATGTAGGTCAAGGTGAAATATAGATCAGGGGTTAATGATGTACATCCCTATGAGAAAAGGTTGTCCAAGTATGGTGTCTGTATGCACAATATTATTCCATGTACAAGTTTGACTAAAAACCTTAACCAAGGTTGACTAAAAACCTTAACCAAGGGGAATGAACTAAGTAATTCAAGAGGAAATGTAGGTCAAGATCAAATATAGATCAGGTGTTATTGATGTACATCACTAGGAGATGAAGTTGTCCAAGTATGGTGGGTAAGATAAGATAAGATAAATTTTATTTAACGTCGGCAAGATATATAACAAGTAACATAAGTTCTCAAGAACTTTTGAACCGACACTTTTGAACCGTGGGTGTAGGGCAAGTAGTATTGCATATACAAGCTTGACTAAAAACCTTAACCAAGGCGTGACGGTGACGCCGGGGTGACAACATAAGCATAACTATTTTTCGAATAGTCGAGCTAAAAACCATTGATGTTTTCCTATCGTAACTTTCTACCCCTTACCTTCCTGGAAAGCCTGGTCCTTGCTGACAGACAGGGTGTAGTGTAGAGCCATGCCAGACACCTCAAAGCCCGAGCACGTGACATTAAAGAGCGTGTATGGCGTCATGCCAGTCAATGGATTCACCAAGCAATCACCATCGGCCGGCACTGGACCATACTCAAGCGGCATACTTTTGTCCCCAGTGGCGTTGTTAGCAGTGGTGACTGGCAATACATGACAGTGAAAGAAAGGGTTTAACGTCCCAGCAAAAGGTAAGGTTTTATACAGGCAGGGCGGGGACTGGCAAAATGTGACAGTGAAAGGGTTTAACGTCCCAGCAACAGCTAAGGTCATATAGAGACAGGACGGTGACTGGCAAAACGTGACAGTGAAAGGGTTTAACATCCCAGCAACAGCTAAGGTAAAAAAAAGACAGGGTGGTGACTGGCAAAATGTGACCGTGAAAGGGATTAACGTCCCAGCAACAGCTAAGGTCATATCAAAACGTGGCGGTGACTGGCAAAACGTGACAGTGAAGGGTTTAACGTCCCAGCAACAGCTAAGGTCATATAGAGATGGGGTGGTGACTGGCAAAACGTATCAGTGAAAATGGTTTGACGTCCCAGCAACAGCTAAGGTCAAATAGAGACGGGGTGGTGACTGGCAAATAGAGCTTATTCATCATTTTTGGCAGTGTCTGGAGAAATGGGGCTTATTGGATTTGTGACCTGATCCTGATCAAATAGCACACTCCAGCTCTGTAGCCAAGTAACAATCTATATTGCTTCATAGAACAAGCATGACATGCATTTCATTGATGGAATGCATTCAATGGCGAACAGTGCAGATCCTGATCAGACTGTGCAGATGCACAGGCTAATCTATAGTTACAGTTCGCAAAACTCATAAGCCGCACTTCTCCAGTCACAGAAAGATTTAGTTATTACTCCAAGGTACTTGTAACTGTAATAAACAAACACATTCAACAACAAGGCCGCACAGAGAATAATTTAAGGGGTCTGGAATAAGAGGGCTAACATGAGGGGTTAGCCCCTTTATTCCACAGAAAGTTATTCCACGTACCCCTTACATTATTACTCTCAATGCGTTTGTGAATATGATAAAAAAAGAAATACAAACATTGACTGATTGAATGAATGGTTGATTGAATGATTGATTGAGACTTTACGCTCATTCAACAGCAAACTGCATATAAATAATAATTGATGGGGGTCTGTGGAATCTGTGGCATTTGCAAGTCGTTTAAAGAAACACAAGGGTACAGGGCTCCAGATAAGGAATTAGTAATTGAGTACTGTCACTCCATCATTTCTGAAGCAATTGGGTATTTCAAAATTTTAATTGGGTAAAATAAAATCACACTACTGTTTACACATCAACAGACAGCAATTATTGAAATTATTAAAATAAAATCACACTACTGTTTACAAATCAACAGACGGCAATTATTGAATAGTGCTTCGAACTGAAAACATGTCTTGGCATTTCTGTCTCCTTGGAGACAATTCTAATGAAATACCGAGATGTGTTTTTATGGAAAATAAAAAATATATGCTATATTTGTGGTGTGTTTATTGTTTTCTGCAGCATGGGATAAATAGAATAGTAGGTTAGTGCCATGAATAGGAAAAGACATCTGGCGCGGCAAGGAAACGGGATGGGCTCGGCAGAGCCTAAAGCCTTGCCAGATGTTTTCCCATTTATGGCACTAACCTACAATTCTCTATGACCCTTACATTATTATTCTAAAGGTACTTGCAAATCTAATGCGGAAACAAGAGTAGAAAGTGCTTTACTATAATTATAAATATTGACAGACCAGGGTTGTACGCCCGTTCTACAGCAAGGCGTTATATACAGACAGGACTGCACCTGTATGGGGGTCGGGGACACGGAATATTCAGCACTGAAATTACAATATAAACTTGTAGAAGTAAAGACCTGTGACCTGTAGCTTATTTCACCAAAATTGCAAAGTATATGTATCTTGCTAAGTACACTTTGAGGGAGAAATGGTCAATTTAAGAATAAATTTATTAATTTTGATTGTACCGAATTTACTACATTATGTAATAAATTAAATATAACTAGATGGTCGGTCAATCCAACAAATGCTCCCCAATGACGCCAGGATTGAAATTCAAAGTCCTTGACCCTGGGTATTGGTGTAGTATGCTTATTAATCACAATAAATGGTGATCAATGTGTAGTCCCTATTCTCATGGATCCGTGCCTCTAAGCACATACGTTCATATTGTCTGTTATATTCTGATTAATTCCTGATAATGTATACATCAACATAAACTTCAAACACTTGACTATGAGTGCACATAAGGAATTCACCAAAATTGTTGTTTATGCGAGTCTTAGAGTCCCTAGAAATAACCCACCCAAGTCACCTAATTGATCTTGAAACTTCTCATCAGGTTCGTGCCCTACAACTTTCTGCACATTTAAGTGACATTCCTTGATCACTCACTCATACAATATAGAAGTGTTGCTGCCTAGATATATCAAATGTAAATATGGTAAAGTCCAGATTCATCTAGAAATCAACATATATCACATTGTATGCATCATTTGCGAACAGACCCTCTTCAGATTAAGGAAGTATGTAGAAATATCACAAAATAGGTGGTAAATCACAATTGTATGTAACTGTAACTTATAAAACAGTGGGAAACAATTTAAAATACCTTTTTAAGATCATTTTCAATTAACACTATTCTTGGAATATGCTTATTCACTTGTTTTCTGGGGGCACGAATCAATGAGAATTGGGGCTATATGAAGTTTCAAGTTGATATCGCAAGCAGTCACCGAGATATAACAGTTTAAAAGTTTAAAGTCATTTGACCTTGAGTTTGGGCTCCTGAACAGCATGGGTAGGGTATACAATGAACATGAAATGTGGCCTGTCGGCACACGAATGCCCCCGCTGGCAGCCAAAGAAAACTAGATTTGTCAGTAAGCGGGGGCTTACGGAATACCCCCCCGCATCAGCCCTGACCTAGAATGAATTCCAGCTCGCATACTATCATTTTCAGATAAAAGACTATGTCAGCACATATGGAGAGTGCGATGGTGGTTCCAGTTGAAACAAGAGCTGTAGGAGAACAGCATAGCTCGACTACGAGGGTTGTCGATGTACACATAGCTTGACAAAGAAGGTGACTGAGGCCTGCATAAAAACCCTAACCAAGGTTGACTAAAAACATTAGCCAAGGGATTATTGATGTACGTCACTAGGAGATAAAGTTATCCAAGTATGGTTGCTGTAGGCCCAGGAGTATTCCATATACAAGCTTGACTAAAAACCGTAACCAAGGGGAGATAATTAAGTAATCCAAGGATAAAAGTAGGTCAAGGTCAAATATAGGTCAGGAATTATTGATGTACATCATTAGGAGATGAAGTTGTCCAAGTATGGTTGATGTAGGCCCAGAAGTATTCCATATACAAGCTTGACTATAAACATTAACCAAGTAATTGAAGGTTAAATGTAGGTGAAGGTAAAATAAAGGTCAGGGGTTATTGATGTACATCCCTATGAGAAAAAGTTATCCAAGTATGGTGTCTGTATGCACAATAGTATTCAATCTACAAGCTTGACTAAAAACCTTAACCAAGGTTGAGTAACTAGATGGCCGCGGCCTGCATGTCGCGCCTTGTGGCGAGGCATGGACACTAAAAAAAAAGATATAGTATAACGAAAAACTTTAAACAAAAAACCGGACACACGTACGTACGTACATACGTACGTACGACAAAGTGCCGACTATATCGCGCTTTCCACAAGCGGGCGCGAAAAAAACTTTAACCAAAAACTTCAAAGTAATTTGACCTTATTTGACCTTGACATTGGGCACAGGGGCCGCACGGGAGGGGGGTAGAATGAAAATATAGATGATGATAAACACCCATGTGAAGTTTCAAGGTAATGGGCAAAGCAGTTGCAGAGATACAGTATAACGAAAAAATTTAACCAAAAAAATTAACCAAAAAGTTTAACCAAAAAAATTAACCAAAAAACTTAACCAAAAACTTTTAACCAAAAAACTTAACCAAAAAAAAACTTCAAAGTAATTTGACCTTGACATTGGGCACAGGGGCCGCACGGGAGGGGGGTAGAATGAAAATATAGATGATGATAAACACCCATGTGAAGTTTTCAAGGTAATGGGCAAAGCAGTTGCAGAGATATAGTATAACGAAAAACTTTAACCAAAAACTTAACCAAAAACTTTAACCAAAAAACTTAACCAAAAAACTAAATCAAAAACTTTTAACCAAAAACTTTAAAGTAATTTGACCTTGACATTGGGCACAGGGGCCGCACGGGAGAGGGTAGAATGAAAATATAGATGATGATAAACACCCATGTGAAGTTTTCAAGGTAATGGGCAAAGCAGTTGCAGAGATATAGTATAACGAAAAACTTTAACCAAAAAAAAACTTAACCAAAAACTTTAACCAAAAAACTTAACCAAAAACTTTAACCAAAAAACTTTAACCAAAAACTTTAACCAAAGAACTTAACCAAAAACTTCAAAGTAATTTGACCTTGACATTGGGCACAGGGGCCGCACGGGAGGGGGTAGAATGAAAATATAGATGATGATAAACACCCATATGAAGTTTCAAGGTAATGGGCAAAGCAGTTGCAGAGATATAGTATAACGAAAAACTTTAACCAAAAGACTTAACCAAAAGCTTTAACCAAAAACTTCAAAGAAATTTGACCTTGACATTGGGCACAGGGGCCGCACGGGAGGGGGGTAGAATGAAAATATAGACGATGATAAACACCCATGTGAAGTTTCAAGGTAATGGGCAAAGCAGTTGCAGAGATATAGTATAACGAAAAACTTTAAACAAAAAACTTAAGCAAAAACTTTAACCGGACACACGTACGTACGTACATACGTACGTACGACAAAGTGCCGACTATATCGCGCTTTCCACAAGCGGGCGCGAAAAAAACTTTAACCAAAAACTTCAAAGTAATTTGACCTTGACATTGGGCACAGGGGCCGCACAGGAGGGGGGTAGAATGAAAATATAGATGATGATAAACACCCATGTGAAGTTTCAAGGTAATGGGCAAAGCAGTTGCAGAGATATAGTATAACGAAACAAAAACTTAACCAAAAACTGGGAGCTACTTAAGAGCAACATGGAATCCTTCAAAAATAGTTTCTTAGAAAACTGTGAAGGTAAGTCAGTCCAGTTATTATGGGACGAATTCACCCAAGAACTGGAAAGACAAATACACCAATGTGTCCCTACAAAGATGATCAAAGGTAAGTCGTCCCTCCCCTGGATAACGCAAAGTATCAGACGTACTATACGTAAACGCAACAAGCTCTACTGCCGGCACAAACAGACAGGAAGCCAATCAGATAGAGATAAGTATCTCACTTACAGACACCTTGTTCGCCAAAAGATTAAGACTGCATATGATCAATATCTCGAGGACCTAATTGGTGACAACAACGACGACCACACACAGGTAAATTCTAAAAAGCTATTCTCATTCCTCAAAAACTCCAGACAGGATAATCAAGGTATCGCCCCACTCAGATCAGATGACAAATTGGTAACTGACACAACCGCAAAGGCAAATGTTCTAAATTCTCAATTCCAGTCCGTTTTCACTCCCAAGTCACCCCTCAGCCTGTCACAACTATGCCAGGTAAGTATACAAAACATCATAGACGACTCCAACATGGATACTACAAGATCACCCTCAACATATGTAAACATGAACTCGGTCATGCCGGACATCAATATATCTACTAACGGTATTCGTAAACTTTTAAAGGGACTCAACACAACCAAGGCTGCAGGACCGGACACAATTAGACCACTTGTACTTCGGGAGCTGCATGAGCAGATTGCACCAGTCCTTAAGGTAATCTACACCTTATCAATTAAAACAGGACAAGTACCAACAGACTGGACCTCTGCAAACGTAGCACCGTTGTACAAGAAAGGTGACAAATCAACAGCAGCGAACTACCGCCCAATATCACTTACTTGCATATTGTGTAAGGTCCTGGAGCATGTGGTTGCTTCCAATGTAGTCAGACATATGGATTCAAATGGCCTGATGTACGATTTGCAGCACGGCTTCAGAGAGCGTAGGTCCTGCGAGACTCAGCTAGCCATGTTATTGGAAGATCTAGCCAAAAATACCAGCATAGGTAAGCAAACAGATCTTGTGCTCCTTGATTTTAGCAAGGCTTTTGACATGGTGTCCCACGAGAAATTGCTCTACAAACTACACAAATATGGTGTTCGAGGATATACACTTTCATGGATACGAGCATTTCTGAGTGGTCGACAGCAGATAGTTGTACTAGAAGGCGAGAGATCAGACACCATACCAGTCACCTCGGGCGTACCTCAGGGTTCCGTCCTTGGTCCCATATTATTTCTGGTTTACATTAACGATCTGCCCGAAAGTATAATCTCACAAGTACGGCTCTTCGCGGACGATACAGCGGCATATTTGACCCTAAATGACAAACCTACGGACAATATGACATTACAGGCCGACCTGGACACTATGCAAGACTGGTCCATTCGATGGGATATGAGTTTTAATCCCTCGAAGTGCCAGGTCATACAGGTCACAAAGGCTCGAACCCCATATCCTAGCATTTACAGACTTCACGGACAAGTGCTTCAATCAGTCAGCAGTGCTCGCTATCTTGGCGTTGACCTTTCCGATAGTTGCTCGTGGAACACACATGTCAATCGAATTACTGGCAATGCCAATCGCACATTGGGATTCCTGAGAAGGAACATTAAGACAAACAATCCTAAAATCAGGGAGCACGCCTATAAAGCCCTTGTCCGTCCCCAAGTTGAGTATGCCAGTGCCGTTTGGGACCCCCACACCCAATGTAATATTAACCAACTTGAAATGGTTCAAAGGCGATCAGCCAGGTGGGTCCTGAACGACTACTCGAGCTACTCCAGCGTCACTACAATGCTTGACGGGTTAGGGTGGAGGTCTCTGGAGCAGCGCAGGTCGGATGCTCGTCTGTGTCTCTTTATAAAATTGTCAATGGTCTCGTGGCCGTACCAATGCCAGCATATATTCAGCACCCTACTAGGCTTTCTCGATACTGCACTCAGTGAGCTACCGACAAATTCATACTGGAGCAAACTATTACAAATATTCATTTTTTCCTTTGGCCATAGTACAGTGGAACGCACTACCTCAGGATGTCGCACTAACCCAAGATTTGGAGAAATTCAAACTTGCGGTTAGTCGCATCGACCATCTCAAACCCTAAATCCTGGAATGATGTTTTTAACCTGATTTTATCTTCAATTTCACACATATTTTAACATGCTATCAATTTACTCCACTTGTCTTATACTTTTAACTTCTCTGTTTCTATAAACTAGACACAGGCAGCGCAAATGCTCAAAATTACCCGCGAGGGTGTGCAGCATAATACAGAGATAGATAGAAAAAACTTAACCAAAAAACTTAACCAAAAACTTAACCAAAAAACTTAACCAAAAACTTCAAAGTAATTTGACCTTGACATTGGGCACAGGGGCCGCACGGGAGGGGGGTAGAATGAAAATATAGATGATGATAAACACCCATGTGAAGTTTTCAAGGTAATGGGCAAAGCAGTTGCAGAGATATAGTATAACGAAAAACTTTAACTTTAACCAAAAAAAAACTTAACCAAAAACTTTAACCAAAAAACTTAACCAAAAACTTTAACCAAAAAACTTTAACTAAAAACTTTAACCAAAGAACTTAACCAAAAACTTCAAAGTAATTTGACATTGGGCACAGGGGCCGCACGGGAGGGGGTAGAATGAAAATATAGATGACGATAAACACCCATATGAAGTTTCAAGGTAATGGGCAAAGCAGTTGCAGAGATATAGTATAACGAAAAACTTTAACCAAAAGACTTAACCAAAAAACTTAACCAAAAGCTTTAACCAAAAACTTCAAAGAAATTTGACCTTGACATTGGGCACAGGGGCCGCACGGGAGGGGGGTAGTAATAGAATGATATGACGATGATAAACACCCATGTGAAGTTTCAAGGTAATGGGCAAAGCAGTTGCAGAGATATAGTATAACGAAAAACTTTAAACAAAAAACTTAAGCAAAAACTTTAACCGGACACACGTACGTACGTACATACGTACGTACGACAAAGTGCCGACTATATCGCGCTTTCCACAAGCGGGCGCGAAAAAAACTTTAACCAAAAACTTCAAAGTAATTTGACCTTGACATTGGGCACAGGGGCCGCACGGGAGGGGGGTAGAATGAAAATATAGATGATGATAAACACCCATGTGAAGTTTCAAGGTAATGGGCAAAGCAGTTGCAGAGATATAGTATAACGAAAAAATTTAACCAAAAAACTTAACCAAAAACTTTAACTAAAAACTTAACCAAAAAACCTTAACCAAAAAACTTTAACCCAAAAAAACGTTAACCAAAAACTTAAAGTAATTTGACCCTTGACATTGGGCCACAAGGGGTCCGCCACGGGAGGTGGGGGGGGGTAGAATGAAAATAAAATTAGATGATGATAAAACAAACCACCATGTGAAGTTTTCAAAGGTAATGGGCAAAGCAGTTGCATGAGATATATATAATAAAACGAAAAACTTTAAACCAAAAACATTAACAAAAAACTTTAAACCAAAAATAAAAAACTTAACCAAAAAACTTAATCGAAAAACTTTTAAACCAAAAACTTTAAAGTAATTTTAACCTTTGACATTGGGCACAATGGGGCCCGCACGTGGAAGGAGGGTAGAATTGAAAATATAGATGATGATAAACCACCCATGTGAAGTTTTCAAAGGTAATGGGCAAAGCAGTTGCAGAGATATAGTATAACAAAAACTTTAACCTTTAACCAAAAAAACTTAAGCAGAAACCTTTAATCCAAAAAACTTAACCAAAAACTTTCAAAGTGAATTTTTGACCTTAGACATTTGGGCACCAGGGGCCGCACGGAGGGGGGTAGAATAGAAAATATAAGATGACTGATAAACACCCATGTGAATGTTTTCAATGGTAATGGGCAAAGCAGATTTGCAGAGAGATAGTATAACGAAAAACTTTTAAACCAAAAAAAACTTAACCAAAAACTTTAACCAAAAAACGTTAACCAAAAACTTATTTAAACGTAAATTTGACCTTGACATTGGCACAGGGGCCGCATGGGAGGGGGGTAGAATGAAAATATAGATGATGATAAACACCCATGTGAAGTTTCAAGGTAATGGGCAAAGCAGTTGCAGAGATATAGTATAACGAAAAACTTTAACCAAAAAACTTTAACTTTTAAAAACTTTTAAAAACTTTAACCAAAAAACTTTAACCAAAAAACTTAACCAAAAACTTTAACCAAAGAACTGAACCAAAAACTTCAAAGTAATTTGACCTTGACATTGGGCACAGGGGCCGCACGGGAGGGGGTAGAATGAAAATATAGATGATGATAAACACCCATATGAAGTTTCAAGGTAATGGGCAAAGCAGTTGCAGAGATATAGTATAACGAAAAACTTTAACCAAAAGACTTAACCAAAAAACTTAACCAAAAGCTTTAACCAAAAAAACTTAACCAAAAACTTCAAAGTAATTTGACCTTGACATTGGGCACAGGGGCCGCACGGGAGGGGGGTAGAATGAAAATATAGACGATGATAAACACCCATGTGAAGTTTCAAGGTAATGGGCAAGGCAGTTGCAGAGATATAGTATAACAAAAAACTTTAACCAAAAAACTTAACCAAAAACTTTAACCAAAAACTTTAACCAAAAAACTTAACCAAACAACTTAACCAAAAACTTTAACCGGACACACGTACGTACGAACATACGTACGTACGTACGCCAAAGTGCCGACTATATCGCGCCTTCCGCAAGCGAGCGCGACAAAAACCTTAACCAAGGGTAATTAACTAAGTAATTCAAGGTTAAATGTAGGTCAAGGTCAAATATAGGTCAGGGGTTGTTGATGTACATCACTAGGAGATGAAGTTTTCCAAGTATGGTTGGTGTAGGGCCAGGAGTATTCCATCTACAAGCTTGACTAAAAACGTTAACCAAGGGGAATTAAGTAAGTAATTGAAGAGGAAATGTAGGTCAAGGTCAAATATAGATCAGGGGTTGTTGATGTACATCACTAGGAGATGAAGTTGTCCAAGTATGGTGGGTGTAGGGCCAGTAGTATTCCATATAGAAGGTTGACTAAAAACCTTAACCAAAATGAATTAAGTAAGTAATTGAAGAGGAAATGTAGGTCAAGGTCAAATATAGACCAGGGGTTATTGATGTACATACCTATGAGAAAAGGTTGTCGAAGTATGGTGTCTGGATGCACAATAGTATTCAATGTACAAGCTTGAAAAAAAAACCTTAACCAAGGTTGACTAAAAACCTTAACCAAGGGGAATTAAGTAAGTAATTCAAGAGGAAATGTAGGTCAAGGTCAAATATAGATGAGGGGTTATTGATGTGCATCACTAGGAGATGAAGTTGTCCAAGTATGGTGGGTGTAGGGCCAGTAGTATTGCATATACAAGCTTGACTAAAAACCTTAACCAAGCTTGACTAAAAACCTTAACCAAGGGGAACTAGAAATGGACGCTTGTCGACAAGTGCATGTGTATCCCCCTCCCCAGATACACAAGTAGTTTGAAAAAAGGGTGATCGAGTTATGCTCCGGAGACAAAATCGGTGACGGACAAAGGGAGATAACTAAACAATTAGTGATGCAAGAGTTGTCATTCTTGCGCGACACACCTTTAGGGTCTATGCATGTGTGAAGCTACTGGAGCGCAGATTTGTTAATAGTCCTATATTTATCTACATATATCTGCACAGGTCCACATAATGCCACAATATTTTCAACACAGTTTACGGAGATGTAATATACAATTTTTTTTTTTTTAAATAATGCTCGTTACTGGAGCCCAGAATTTTTGTTAATAGTCCTATATTTATCTACATATATCTGCACAGGTCCACATACTGCCACAATATTGTCAACACAGTTTACGGAAATGTAATAATGTACCTGTATAAATTACCTGTAATAAGTTAGTGGTCAGTTAAAAAATTGGAAAAGAATGTAAAAAAAAAAAATGGAAAAAAAAATTAAATTAAAAAAAAGAAAAAGAATAATGCTCCCTACTGGAGCCCAGAATGTTTTTTAATAGTCCTATATTTATCTACATATCATATATACACAGGTCCACATATTCCCACAGTATTTTCAACACAGTTTACGGAAATGTAATATAATCATTTACCTGTATAAATTACCTGTAAGTGGTCAGTGGTCAGTTGCACATGCTAGCACATGCACAGGTGAATAGTCTGTATATAGCACTTACCACCTTATGCTACTAGACAAAAATTGAAAAATAATTTGAAAAAAAAAAATGAAAAAAAAAATAAAAAAAAACAAATGGATTTTTTTTTTTATTTTTTTTTTTTTTAAATAATAATGCTTGCTACTGGAGCACAGAATTTTTTTTAATAGTCCTATATTTATCTACATATATCTGCACAGGTCCACATAATGCCACAATATTTTCAACACAGTTTACGGAAATGTAATATAATCATTTACCTGTATAAATTACCTGTAAGTGGTCAGTGGTCAGTTGCACATGCTAGCACATGCACAGGTGAATAGTCTGTATATAGCACTTACGACCTTATGCTACTAGACAAAAATTGAAAAATAATTTGAAGAAAAAAAAAAGAAAAAAAAAATGAAAAAAAAATATGAAAAAATGAAAAAAGAAATGAAAAAAAAAAGAAAAAAAAAAATGAAAAACAAAAAAGTGGAAAAAAAAAGTGGAAAAAAAAAGTTTAAAAATAATAATGCTTGCTACTGGAGCCCAGATTTTTTTTTAATAGTCCTATATTTATCTACATATATCTGCACAGGTCCACATAATGCCACAATATTTTCAACACAGTACCCAATGTGGTAATTTACCTGTATAAATTACCTGTGGTCAGCAGTGGTCAAGCACTGGACATTTGCACATGCAAGCCCATGCTAGCACATGGTTCTCCCAGTCTATTGTTCTCTCTACAGGTAAGGTGTACAGAGCACAGGAGAAAAGGTGTACAGAGCAGACGAGAAAACGGGTCTTCATGCATTATTGTCCAGTTTGTAGAGTGCGCAAAACAAAAAAGGGAGATAACTAAAAAATTAGCTACGCAAGAGTTGTCATTCTTGTGTGCGACACACCTCCGGGTCGTGGTCTATGCATGTGTGAAGTTTCATGAAAATATTCCAAAGGGTGGTCGAGTTATGCTCCGGACAGGAAATCAGTGCGCGAAAACAAAAAAGGGAGATAACTAAAAAAATAGCTATGCAAGAGTTGTCATTCTTGTGCACGACACACCTTCGGTTCGTGGTCTAATTGAATGTGTTAAGTTTCATAAAAATATTCCAAAGGGTGGTCGAGTTATGGTCAATCAGTGCGCGAAACAAAAAAGGGAGATAACTAAAAAATTAGCTATGCAAGAGTTGTCATTCTTGTGCGCGACACACCTTCGGGTCGTGGTCTATGCATGTGTGAAGTTTCATGAAAATATTCCAAAGGGTGTTCGAGTTATGCTCCGGACAAGAAGTGTCTGCGGCGGACGCGGCGCGCTGTCACATCCATAGTATCCCCCGACGGAGTCCGGGGGATACAATTAACAAACTAGACATTCTAAGTCCGTGACCTTGAGCCCTGGCATAAATGGGGGTCGTAGGTTTATTGCAGAATGATGTATGAGTGTCAGAGAAGGGGTGGGTAAAATATGACAGATTTCCGCAAAGGGAAAGAGAAGTTAAAAGGAAATTAACAATTGTTAAGTTTTCGTTTTTTTCTAAGTTTCTAAGTTTCTAAGTCCGTGACCTTGACCCCTGGCATAAATGGGGGTCGTAGGTTTGTTGCAGAATGATGTATGAGTGTCAGAGAAGGGGCGGGTAAAATATGAAAGATTTCCGCAAAGGGAAAGAGAAATTAAAAGGAAATTTACAATTGTTAAGTTTTGTGACGGACGGAAACACGGACGGACGGACGGATAAGCTGACTCCAGTATACCCCCCACAACTTCGTTGCGGGGGGGGGGGGGGGGGGGGGGTATAACAAGGCATATTTGAATGTGGATTTGTCACAGGGTGGCAGAGGACCATTGGAGCAATGCGTGTGTGAAATGTGAAGCAGATCCGAGCAAGGAAACAGAAATTATAAGGCATTTACCCAGCGTTAAGGTTTCGAACGCACCAAGTCTGTCACCTTGACCCTCGGCTTAGCGGGGGCGGCACGATTGTGGATTTGTCACAGGGTGGCAGAGGACCATTGGAGCAATGCGTGTGTGAAATGTGAAGCAGATCCGAGCAAGGAAACAGAAATTATAAGGCATTTACCCAGCGTTAAGGTTTCGAACGCACCAAGTCTGTCACCTTGACCCTCGGCTTAGCGGGGGCGGCACGATTGTGGATTTGTCACAGGGTGGCAGAGGACCATTGGAGCAATGCGTGTGTGAAATGTGAAGCAGATCCGAGCAAGGAAACAGAAAATTATAAGGCATTTACCCAGCGTTAAGGTTTCGAACGCAACCAAGTCTGTCACCTTGACCCTCGGCTTAGCGGTCGGCACGATGAGGATTTTGTCACAGGGTGCAGAGGACCATTGGAGCAATGCGTGTGTGAAATGTGAAGCAGATCAGAGCAAGGAAACAGAAATTATAAGGCATTTACCCAGCGTTAAGGTTTCGAACGCACCAAGTCTGTGACCTTGACCCTGGGCTTAGCGGGGGCGGCACGAATGTGGATTTGTCACAGGGTGGCAGAGGACCATTGGAGCAAAACGTGTGTGAAATGTGAAGCAGATCCGAGCAAGGAAACAGAAATTATAAGGCATTTACCCAGCGTTAAGGTTTTGAACGCACCAAGTCTTTGACCTTGACCCTGGGATTAGCGTGGGCGGGACGAATGTGGATTTGTCACAGGGCGGTAAAGGACCATTGGAGCAATGCGTGTGTCAAGCAGATTCGAGCAAGGAAACAGAAATTATAAGCCATTTACCCGAGCGTTAAGGTTTCGGGACGTACGTACGTGTACGTTACGTACGTACGGACGCCGGCAACACTATATGCCCCCCTCACCATTCGGTGGCGAGGGCATAAAAATATGGATGGTGATCAATGTGTATATGAAGTTTCAAGTTGATATCGCAAGCAGTCACAGAGATAATTATAGCAACTTGAAAATTTTTAATGCAAGCTTTAAAAAATAATTCTAATTCATTTGACCTTGGGCTCCTGGGTAGCATTGGTAGGGTATACAATGCAAATATGGATGGTGATCAATGTCTATATGAAGTTTCAAGTTGATATCCCAAGCGGTCACAGAGATATAGCAATTTGAAAAACTTTCCACATAAAACTTTAACAAAAAGTTTAAAGTCATTTGACCTTCACATTGGGCTGGGCAGCATGGGTAGGGAATACAATGAAAATATGGATGGTGATCAATGTGTATATGAAGTTTCAAGCTGATATCCCACACAGTGACAGAGATATAGCAATTTGAAACATAAAACTTGGACGGCGGACGGCAGACAAAACGGTAACTATATGGTTCCCCCAAAAAAACATTTTCGGGGAGCATAATAATTCCGCATACTTTTAATCATCAAATGTATGCAGTCGTTAGTTCTATATGAAATAATGCATTTCGGAAAAAATAAATGATTACTCCCTCAATAAGTATACTTTAAATAGCAATTTTGGTGAAATAGGCTACTGATCTGGTACCAGGCATCCTCCAAAACACTAGACCAATAAGTGAACCCCAGTAACCTTCATCGTTAACCCTTACAATGCTCAATTAAATGTTGTCATCTGCTGTTGCTTTTTAATTTTCCATTTTTCTCACAAAAAAAATGTTTTGGCAGCACGTCAGAATCATTTCCAACAGGCCCCTATAAACAAGGTGAACATTAGTCCTCAGTGACCTTGACGGTCGGATGTGGGTCATATGCAAAACAAAGCACCATCCCGAGACACATATTGTGATCGAATAGTATCAAAATCGGTGAAGAAGTTCACAAGTTATTGAAAAATGAAAGGTGTAACTAATATACCGAGGAGTTACTGGTTTTCGTGCCCATAAGGAATAAAGTATAAAACAAATAGCATAATCAAACTTTCCTGAACAGATATAAACTATCAAAAAGACTGCAACCATCCCTCCAGCACTTCACATGATAATTCAGGGAACATTGACACAAACGCTGCATATTTTATAGAAACAAAATTGCTACCCCGCTCCACACCTCTCAAGAGGGTAGCAATTTAGCCCCATCTCTTTAATGTAACGCATGGAAGAGTGATTTTTGCAATTGGTTATCCGGAGTGTTTGATATGTTGGTGATATAAAAATGTCAAAGCTGTATCAATAGATTATTAATAAAGAACATACACATGCAGAAATTGGTTCTTTTACTGTGTCTAGGTTTTTCTCGGACATTTATATGTACCGGTATATCTTGTAAATTTGAAATTTTATGTACATTGTCCAATTGTGGGTATAAATGAATTAGCTATATCCCAAAGGAATGTGCATTAGATGTCTGAACAATTCCGAGACTCAAAATATAAAACCTTTATTAATAACTGTACTAAATAAGCAACTAACTGTTTCCAAATTCATTCTTTTGATTTCACAGGGCCCCTCTATGCACTAAATCAGCGTTTACTTGTCAAAATGTGTCCAACCACACTGTGGATATGCAGGAATTGGAGTTTGTTACCTTAAACTGATTTTGTTAAACAAAATATATAATGAAGAATGAAAACATACATTAGCAGATTTGCGCTATCAGGACGTTGATTCACGTTTGCTGTTTCAAAGGCAGCGTCCAAACGCGACGTAATATAATGTGTTACACGTCAATCTCGCGACATGTCATGGGCACGAAAACTGACGTAGCATGATTATAGGTGTCTGGACGGTACGCACGTACATGGACTAATGCTACATCCCTCAAGAATTCTGCCATGGAAGCGTTGTCGCACCTGCCGAGGAATTTGACCGTAATATGATCAAGGGCATGTGCTAAAGTAAGCATCACAAAAACTGTCAGAGAAGTGATAGCTTAAAACATAAAAAAGGTCAAGGTTGAAGAAACTTTTTGACATAAAACATGAAATCCGCCAGTGAAGCGTTGTCGCGCCTGCCGTGGCATTTGACTGTAACATGATCATGTGCATAAGGTAAAGTAAGTATCACAAGGTTGAAGAAACTTTTTGACATAAAAAAATATCTCAGTCTTTCCACAAGCATGTGACGGTCAATGTCATGTCATTATCCTGCCGCGCACATAATTGCATATACCAATTTCCACTGCTGAATAAAAATGAGAAATTTGCGTCATACTGCACTGGGCATGTATAAACGTTTATAACTTTTTTATTTTTGAAGCCATCATAGAAAAACCTATATGTATTCTTGTCTATATATTGTGCAATTGATGGAAATGCATGTATATCACCTAAAATGTTACCTGCCAATGATGTATTTGCTAATTACAGGAAGTGGAATTTTTATTCCACTTTCTCCTATAAATGGCGACACAAGTGGGGTATGGTCTACTTTTTCCCAATCATTTGGGAATTCCCGGTCACGAGTTGATTGTACCATAAGATATTCATGCACAACTTGTGCTACGCGTATTAATTCTTCCGTTTCAAACCCTGAAAAGTCCGAGTCTGACTGAGAATCCACATTATTTTGCATTTCCGCGTCGCTCCCGGAATTGGAAAAACACATCGTCCGCCATTTTGGAAATCTGAAAATTTCTTTTCTTTTCGTGTTAATTCGTTTCTCTTCGCTAGTGCGTATATAATGCTAATAACGTCATAAAACGGCATTGTGGGAATAGAAGATGATATTCTATTATTAGTAACAAATTTGGGGGAATCCACTCCATGATATGGTAGGTGTAAACCCCGCAAATAGGCACCTGCAAAAATCAGCATATGCTTCGATCGGCAGGATAAGGGTCAATGTGGGCATGAGTGTGTTCCAAAAGCTCACATGTATCAAGTGTCCAAATATTGAAACAATCTGTAAAGTAATATTAAAGTTATATCATATGATGAAGAAATTGTACAAACTTTTTGACGAACAAAAATGGCTAAGTATTTCCGCAAACATGTGAATATAAAAAAGGTAAAGCTCACGTTAATGGTGGCATGAGGATGTTCCGAATGATCACATGTATCAAGTGGCAAAATATTGAAGCAATCCGTTAAGTAATATTAAAGTTATACCAAGAAGAAGCTTGTACAAACATTTCTACACCAAAAGTGTTTCCGCAAAAATGTGAAGGTAAAAAATGTCAAAGTCATGTTCATGGGGCATGAGTGTGTTCCAAATGCTCACATGTATCAAGTGTCCAAATATTGAAGCAATCAGT
Organism: Conchocele bisecta; assembly: GCA_029237695.1. Taxonomy (NCBI): domain Eukaryota; kingdom Metazoa; phylum Mollusca; class Bivalvia; order Lucinida; family Thyasiridae; genus Conchocele; species Conchocele bisecta. The sequence continues at coordinate 65,690,917 of CM055267.1, forward strand.
CAAGTAATATTAAAGTTATATCATGATGAAGAAACTTGTACAAACTTTTTGATGACAAAAAATTGCCAAGTGTTTCCGCAAAAAGGTGAAGGTAAAAAAAGGTCAAGGTCATGTTAATGGTGACACGAGTGCGTTCCAAATGCTTCCATGTATCAAGTATCCAAATATTGAAGCAATCCGTCCAGTAATATTATAAAGTTATATCATGATGACGAAGCTTGTACAAAATTTTTGCCATTTTGGACGACGACGACGGAAAAAGCAGGCGAGACAAAAACGAATTAGTGGTGATTTAGAAGGAACTATTTTGTGAGGTGAAACATAGTTCCAGTGTCACAGGAAATTCTACCCCCTGGAAATCTTCCCCCCCCCCCGCGGGGGTGGGGGGGGGGGGGGGGGGGAGGGGGGCTCGACCCTAGGAAATTCTCCCCCACCCCACCCCACCCTGGAAATTCTCCCCCCCACCCAAAAGTTTGTGTTTGAATGCTACAAAGCAGAATTATTTCCCACCAAACATGTGCACATAGGCACAATGTATGTCATTTGGTATTATAAGAAAGGGGAACATAAAAAATCACCTCCCTCACACCCCACCCCAATCTACCGTATGCATAGTGTAAGTCCCTTGATAGACAAGAATATCACAAGATTGTTGGTGTAGAACAGATAGCATTTGACATGTATTGAGGGAGGGGGCGGGGGGAGATTTTCCTAGGAAATATCCTCCCCCCAACTATCTACCATATGCATAGCGGATGTGACTGTCTCTTTGTAGACAAGAATAACCCACGATTGGGGGGAGTATTTCTGATGAAATAATGTATGTTTGAGTAGAAGAGATAGCATGTGGCATGTATTGGTGGGGGGGGGGGGGTGATTTTGATTTTCCTAGGAAATATCCCCCCCCCCAACCATCTACCATATGCATAGCGGATGTGAATGTCTCTTTGTAGACAAGAATTAACCCCCCCTCCCTCATGATGAAATAATGTATGTTGGTGTAGAACAGATAGCATTTGACATGTATTGAGGGAAGGGGGGGGGAGGGAGATTTTCCTAGGAAATATTCCCCCAACCATCTACCATATGCATAGCGGATGCGATAGCATTTGGCATGTATTGATTGAGGGAGGGGGGGTGGGGGGGTCGATATTCAGAATCAGAAATACTCCCGCAATCACCTGCTATTCTCTACAAAGAGACAATCACATCCACTTTGCCTATGGTAGATGGTGGTGGGGGGGGGGGGGGGGGGGGGTTATTTCCTTGGAAAATCTCCCCCCCCCACCAATACAGGACACATGCTGTCTGTTCTATACCAACATACATTATTTTGTTTCATCAGAAATACTCCCCCAATATGGTAGAGATTTAACCTAGAGAACTCTCTACCAGCCAACATACATAATAGTTATGGTACGGTAATGGGGAATTATTGCATATACCGGTAAACAGAATCTCTACCGCCCCACCACCACAATATTGTCTATGTATAGATATTATACTAAATTGGATAGCTCTTTTATAGAAAATGCTGCCTCGCCTATTCACATACTTCTCCACAAGCAGACATACATTATGACTATGTTAGTTGGGTATACATGTAGGGATATTACGTCCTCTCTTACCAACAGACTGGTTCTAGCATGTGCATTTTGTATGCTCCTGAGCACAATATCAACAATGTATATGAAAATACATTAAAAGTTTTGTGGACAGTGTCTGTGAAGGTGGTGATGGGGGGGGGGATATTTCCAGGCGGGGGGGATTAGCCTGGAACATTTCCTAGGCTTAAGCCTGGAAATAAATCATTGCCCCCCCGGGGGGGGGGGGGAGATTTCCAGGGGGGGTGGGGGGGAGATTTCCTGTTACAACTCACCAATATGAACTCACAAGACGTCAATATGAAAAGATATTGACTGCTTATGTTCCATTGTGTTTCAATGGGAAACAAAAGTATGTATATAATACGACACAGGCCCTCGTCTAGGATAAACCCCGACTCCAATCCAGCCTGGATCTACACTTGCTACACTTTTTCTCAGATCTCTAAAGAAAAAAATTTGCAGATTTCTGAAAGTGAGCACCTACTTGTAACATAGAGCCAATTTAAGTTGTATTTCAACACCTTTTTGGGAAACATGAAGGTCTTTGAGTTGGATTGCGCATTCATGCTCTCGATACACGTCAGTTCGATGCTCCCATGACACGCCTTCGCATTCCATTTATACGAGACAATGTTTGACGAACAGTCGCTGCAGTTTACGTAGAACTCCGCATCCAATTGTGGATTGACGAGAGGATAGCAGTTAGACGTACAGCTGGAAGGGGGAAACACATAAAGTCAGGGATCATGATAGATGATATTATGCGAGTGATTATTTAACCCTTAGACCGCTACTCACAACAATTGTCGTCTGTTGTTGCTTTTATATCTTGCCTTATTTCTCAATAAAAACATGTTTTGACAGCACTTCAGAATCATTTCCAATGGAAATGATTCTGAAGTGCTGTCAAAGCATGTTGTAAATTATTCTAAAGTGCTGTCAAAGCATGTTTTTGATGATAAAAATGGAAAATATTAAATAAACAGATGACAAAAAAATTAAGATAGCGGTCTAAGGGTTAATACGTGCATGATATTTGTGGCTGTGACGCGAGTAATGCAGTTTATGTAATTTGTGACCAGTGTACCTCCTGATCAAATAGCACGTAGCCTGATAACGACCCATATTGTTTGTTAGAAGCATGATGGGTGTTACATTGAGTGAACAAAACGCGTAAGAAGAAGTCTCCCTAGGCAATTTCTAGGGACAAAGCAAGACTGCAAGCAAAAAAATTATATCTTCACTAAAAATGTCACGTATCAATGTGCTGTAATTTATCTATGTACATTTAAAATAAGTAACTATAAAACATGATACACTATCATTGATTTTCTATTGTATTTATTTCCTCTCATCTTTAAAAAAATTAAGTTTCACAAGTTTACAACAGTTTCCAATAATGTTTGCAATTTATAAGTTGAAACAGAATATAATGTTTTCACACCCTAAGGCTATGTTAATACTAATCCCCTAACTGGACAAATTCCTGATTACCCCAAGTACAAAATGACCATTTTTTATAAACTTGGGGGAATGAGGAAGACACCACCGTGTTGCACAAGAGGACAGCGTGAATTCCACTGCTCAAGCAATAGACAGTGTCGACGAAAGTGATTTTGAAATATACATCGGTTACGCGGGAAATACAGAGAAAAGAAAGGTAAGTACACTAAGTGTACTTACCTTTCTTTTCTCTGTATTTCCCGCGTAACCGATGTATATTTCAAAATAGTTTAGCTCAAGCCTCCCTGTATTATCCTAATTAAACTTACCCTAATAAAGTGTGTACAGGGGAGTCCCGTTTCTATGCGGCCACTTACTACGCGAACACGGTTACTACGCGGTGCTCGCGTGGCTCCCATTTGTTTTTTTCAACTCACTAACTAAACTATCAACATGTACATTTCAAGATCGCGACCCCACAATATGGCCCATATCTGTGACGAATTAAATTGACTCCGTGAATGTAGACCGCCCTGTGCGTTTACTACCTCTGTGCTGCTGGGCTGTCTGGGATAATAGCTGTTATGCAGATTAACAGATCTGAGCACTGACAGTTATCCATATTCCAGAAGTTGACAAACAGCTGACATTCCCTTTGAAGTTTGCAATCAGCCGCGTGTACTAGGATGCAGAATCTGCCATATTGATCAGCCAATGAAACGCTCTTGCTTAATCACATGCTATCGCCGTCCAATCGCGTATCTACATGTATCACACACACCTAAAAATTACCCAAATCGACCCATCAGCCTCATTTCAGTGATCGAGTTCAGGTTCATAATACAGTAAATCTTGAGCTATAGTAGATGCATTGCACATGTCTAGTAGAGAATTTCCATATAATTTTCCCGCTCTCCAGAACTTTTTACCAATTCGCCGCCATCTTGAAACTGGAGAAACAGGCGTCTTTTGGCTAGTAGAACTATAGTAGATGTATGACGTCACTCAGGGTAGATCTATGCTGTTACATTTTTAAGTAGTTTATTAGTAAAATTTAATTATTTATACATTGCTGTTCGTTGTTAAAATCGTGACCCCATACTGTACCGCCAGAGTAAAGTTTGGTCAGTTTTCAGTCGGGCCAGAACGTCCCCGGTTTCATTAACAGAACAATTGCTACAAATTCGCGATCCGGCTATATCGCGATCATGATTCCTGGCTCCCAATGACCGCGTAGAAACGTGACTCCTCTGTATAAGCAAAAGTCTTAGGTCACTCTCCACGAACTAGAGTGTATACGTACTGTATTTCTGGAGTGATAATGGCTGGTGCGACTGGGGTTGAGGTTGAGGTTGAGTCTAAAACAGAGAAGACACAAATGCTGATGATTAAATGACAAACCAAGATTTCCGTAATAAGCAGAGCTCCAGATAAGGTGCGTATTGGCATATTTTGCGCACTTATTTTAGCAGAATACGCATTGATTATCCAAAGTGGGAGTACAAAATAGTCGCAGCAATGTGAATATACACATTGATTTTCAAAATTAAATAGTGAAAATACTGTAATTAAGTTGAAAATTTACTTAGTTGAGCTGCAAAAAGCAGCTCAAATAAGTGAATTTTAAATGTTTTATTTGTTTTCATTTGTAATACGCATTGATTATCAAAAGTGGGAGTACAAAATAGTCGCAGCAATGTGAATATACACATTGATTTTCAAAATTAAATAGTGAAAATACTGTAATTAAGTTGAAAATTTACTTAGTTGAGCTGCAAAAAGCAGCTCAAATAAGTGAATTTTAAATGTTTTATTTGTTTTCATTTGTAATACGCATTGATTATCAAAAGTGGGAGTACAAAATAGTCGCAGCAATGTGAATATACACATTGATTTTCAAAATTAAATAGTGAAAATACTGTAATTAAGTTGAAAATTTACTTAGTTGAGCTGCAAAAAGCAGCTCAAATAAGTGAATTTTAAATGTTTTAGTAGTATATAAGAGTCACAATGATACCATCACCTCTGGAAGGTACCAGCTACGCGCGGCACCTTCCACAGCATGATGGTATCATTTGTGACTCTTATATACTACTACCGCGAGACCATATATTTATGACATGAGAAGATACACCCTATTAGAGATAAAAATCCCTATGTTATACTCAGTATATATATACAACATAATGGTTCTAGTTAAGTGTGCATGGTTGAAGACAGGTAGTCACGAGAGATGTTTTCGCACCGGTATTTACGAATATTGCAAACATCACCGTGCATGGATGCGAAGAGGTTCCGTTTCACCTCGCCCATGTCGACATTGTGGGGTAGGGACCAAAGCCGAGTCACTGCTATGTCCACCATGTGGTGGCACTCAGGCTACTCATCGAATGGTTAACAAGGGATTACGTGCTCGCAAGTATTATCGTTTAGTAATAATTCAAATCGGAAAGTCAGTTAGAAAGATAGAATCGATCTAATAAGTCACGGTGTTTCTACAGCATTAAAACACTGTAAAAAACATTATCAAACTAATTTTATAAAAATTGAACAGAAAAAACAAGTACCAATATTATTAGAGAAAATGGATAATACAATACAATTGGAATTGAAAATTTTTAATGACTGTGTTGAAGAAGTTTACGAAGCTTACGGGGGTTATAATCCTGTTATATAAATTCTATAAAATAGAACACTAGGCGATATCGAATATATGAATACCAGCGTAATTTATTACGCTCCGATAAAAAACGTTACAATTTACAATATTATAAACCGGCAATTATGTCAACTATACAAGAGGCAAATACAAACATTAAGACGGATAATGCGTATCGGATATGAAACTAAGGTGTATTATATAAAAAATTTAAAACCCAACGATTCGTTTACGAATGTACATTTCTACGATATCGCTTATAAAGATATTGAAAAATTATTATTGAAAAAAAAAAAAAAAAAAAAAATAAAAAAAAAAAAAAAAAAAAAAAATACTAATTAATTTATAGCCGAGTGTATTTTCCTTATCGAAGGTATGTAAACGGGCTATCTGAAATTATTTTTCATCAACCTCGAGCGGTCTTATAGGAACGCCGTTGTCATACTTTGAGTGTATTTTTACTTATCGGTGGTATGTAAACTGGCAATCTGAATTTATTTTTGTATCAACCTCGAGCGGTCGGACTCGGAACGCGTTGTCATGCAGTTGTTTACCATAGCGACAATTACGGGTTATGCATATTTATAACCGAGTTTATTTCTATGTAAACTGGCAATTTTATTTTTCATCAACCTCAAGCGGTCGGACTCCGAACGCCGTTGTCATGCAGTTGTTTACCATAGCGACCACATTTGTAGGGATAGAAATAAATAAATAAAAATGTTTAGCTCCAACCGCGGCGCGAACCCACGACCTCGTCTCTATAGAGTATCTCCTTAACCCACACGACCACGTAGGCTGTTATGATAAACATTACCTAGTGTTGTACAATTATCGATTTACGACAATGTTTCAATTACACGGGTTATGAACCATGCGTAAATTGATAGCCGAGGTAAACAGACAGTTATTTATAGCCGAGTGTATCAATTTACACAGGTGATTACAGTGTAATCCTCGACCGAATTTGTTATGCGATTACGGTGTAATTCTCAGTGAAAAACACATGTTGTATAGGTATGTAAATTTGTTTACTGCACCAATATAATTATTTTATAAAATATCACAATGGTGCTGTAACATTTCTGCCGACTTTATCTCCAAGTTTTTCCCTAAATTTATCCCAATCAGTACACTCAATTTTGGGCATGGTGGCGCGCGCCTTGATTCTTATATCATTTTTTAATTGTTCATATCTCCCCATTTCTTCCATCACGGATTCAAACTCTAAATTTGATATTTTCTTATCGGCCAACGCTTTGGATACCATAACGTCGATGGTATTTTTCTTCGACCTGGCGAGAACAGATATTCTATAATGTTTTCTACATTTTTTCTCGAGTTTTCCACCCGACGCCCTAATTACCATACACAACAACCCAGAAACGGCCGACACCGCACATAAAATCCCCGCTACAGGAACCGTTATAATGGTGGATATAGTTGCAGCTGTCCCCGCCCCACACAACACAGAAACACTCGCCAGAGCCGTGCTAGATGCTTCAGCCGTGTTCACCGCGCGTCTATATTTTTTAGCGTTTCTTTTTCTATTTGTATATTCTCTAACTAAAATATCCTGCATAGCGACGATATTATTCAACCTAAAAATCTGAACTTCTTTCATTAATTGTACACAGTGTTGATGGAGTGGTATTGACAATTGGAAGCGTTGATTCGTTCATGATTTTCAATATATTAGTATTTACAAAATAAGTTCAATTAACAATGAGACAATAGTGGAAGAACTCTCTGGGTCACCGATTTTCGTAACAAAGTTAATAACACTACCTTTGGAAAGTCTAATTCGATCATAACGGAGAACGAAACCACCGTCGAACTATCTCCAGAGATTTTAGTGGCTCCAACCCCCCGTTCTTCCCCATCTACTACAATATTTATCGCGACCGCGCCCACAGGTTTACCACTACCATTAACCGAGCAGACCGCCATTTGGATAACTTCACCTGCGGCTGTCATAGTGTATCCCCCACATTTATTACTCGCTTTGGCACCGAACGAATATTCATAGTGCCCCTCAACCAATGGGCCCCGCTTCTCAGCCCAAACTGTTATGACACGTTTTGGAGTTTTCATTGTTCGCACTATTCCGGCACGTACTGTTTGCGTTATATGCCTCAGTACGAATCTTATAAGAGGCCTCCTCAAGAGCTTTGGTCGCGGCTATACGACCATGTTTCAGTTTATCGGAAACTTCGGTTATCTTTCCGTCTAGTTCGGTAAGTGCCGCTTCTCTGCTGAGAGAGTCCTCTAAGCGCAACGCATCATAAGCCTCCGTAATGGTCGCCTGGTGGCCTTCTAGGGCTTTCTTAACACCTGACCCGGGCCTCTCGTTTTTGAAATTCGGTTTATTTTCCCGTCTAGTTCAGCAACCGCCGCTTCTCTGATGAGAGAGTCCTCTGAGCGCAACACCTCATAAGCCTTCGCAAGGGCTGCCTGGTGGTCTTCTCGGGCTTTCTCAACACCCGACCGGGCCTCTTTTTGAAATTCGGTTATTTTTTTGTCTAGTTCACCAACCGCCGCTTCTCTGTTGAGAGAGTCCTTTAAGAGCAACGCATCATAAGCCTCCGTAAGGTCCGCCTGGTGGTCTTCTCGGACTTTATCAATCCCCAACCGGGCCTCTTTTCGAAATTTGGTTATTTTTTTCGTCTAGTTCAGTAAGTGCCGCTTCTCTGTTGAGAGAGTCCTCTGAGCCCAACGCCCCATAAGCCTCCGCAATGGCCTCCTTGTGGTCTTCTCGGACCCCCTCAACCCCCGACCGGGTCTCTTTCAGAAATTCGGCTATTTTCCCGTCTAGTTCAGTAGTGTGTTCTTCTTTACTGAGAGAGTCCTCTAAGCGCAACGCATCATAAGCCTCCGCAAGGGCCTCTGCAAGGTTCGACTGGTGGTCTTCTCGGACTTTATCAATACCCGACCGGGTCTCTTTTCGAAATTTGGTTATTTTTTTATCTAGTTCGGCAACCGCCGCTTCTCTGACGAGAGAGTCCTCTGAGCGCAACACCTCATCAGCCTCCGTAAGGTCCGCCTGGTGGTCTTCTCGGGCTTTCTCAATACCCGACGTGGCCCTCTCTTTTCGAAATTTGGTTATTTTTTTGTCTAGTTCGGTAAGTGCCGCATCTCTAATGAGAGAGTCCTCTAAGCGCAACGTATCATAACCCTCCGTAAGGGCCGCCTGGTGGTCTTCTCGGACTTTATCAATATCCGACCTGCTCTCTTTTGAAATTTGGTTATTTTCCCGTCTAGTTCGGTAAGTGTCGCTTCACCGATGAGAGAGTCCTCTAAACGCAACGCATCATAAGCCTCCGTAAGGTCCGCCTGGTGGTTTCTTTATCAGAACTTTTTATCATTCCCCAACCAGGCCCTCTTTTCGAAATTTGGTTATTTTTTCACCTAGTTCGTTTAGTTCCGTTTCTCTGATGAGAGAGTCCTCTGAGCGCAACACCTTATAAGCCGCCTGATCTTTCTCAATATCCGTTCGGACTCCCTCAATTTGTGCAGTCGCCGTCACCAACTTCACTCTAACATCTGTATACTCCTGTGAATCCCGTTTGTGACCCTCGATATAGTTTTATTTATCAGGGCCTTGGTTTTTCCAGTAGTTAAAAAGTCGCCCTGTCGGTATGAATCCACCTTCTGCCGGTTCCAAATTCTTTGAATTTGTCACCCAATCGGAAGAACTACCTGGTCCGTATATACTCATAATAAAATTAATTATAATATTGGGCACCTATACTCAATTAGAAATTTCGAGAACTACCGAAATCGGGTAATCGTTTTTCAACTTTCTCGCTTGATCATCGAGAATAGAGACCGTAAATTCGTGGATATGTCCCGATTCCAAAACTTTCATCTCGGGGTGTGGGAAGTCTAAGGTCACAGTCTCGCCATAGAAACAGTCGCTGGCTTGCACGGTTTTCAGTAATGTGCTGGGAGTGCCGTCTACCGTGTTGTACGATGTGTTCACCCGATCCAGGTGCACCCTGAGAGTTTTTGTGAAGGCGAAGTCCACCGGGTTATCACCGACGTACTTATAACGTCAAGCTCTGAGTTGACAAAATCTTTGAGCTGTCTTATTCCCCACAGTCCGTGAGGCAGCTTTACACCTAATTGTTTTCCATCCTTCACATAGTAAAACCCTTCGCTCTTCCCCACATTCTGCCACCCAACCGTGAACGTGATTGATCTGAGGCCTACCCGGCGTTGTCCGCAGCAGTTGTCGATTGATTTTTGAAGTTCACAACTCCCTTTTTGAACATTAGTGATAGTAGCAAACATAATAATATCTTTCAATGGATACAAAAGCATTTAGCTTCAACTCTAATGCAAAGTACGCGGTCGGAGGTAAATACACGCAAAAATACGTTGTTAACCTTGTACACCCAACCGTAACGGTTAGACCGGACAGTGGATTTGCCACCAATTTCCCTAACACGTTTGAGAAATATAGGCTGCCCAAGATTACTACGATGGAGGCGGTAAACGGGTGGAAAGCCACACCGATGCAGTTTTGGCAGAACCAGCTAAATTTTTGCTATGGGTGTGCAACAGCAGGGTGTGGAGTTTCACATAAAGACCATCTAACATCCAAGAATATCATGCTCCGAAGTGTCTACAACTTTCACACGTATTATACTATTAGGAGGATTCTCAAAGAACTAGGTATCTACCTCAAGACGACGCCTGGGATCCCATTTCCAACGCTACGACCGTATGGCGTTTGAAAGACTGTGTAACGAATTTAACGTTTCAAAAGACGCGGACTGGAGGCAGAAAGGTATTTCCTACCACCACGGCCTTCGGGGACATTCTCATTCGGGGCCAGTCCGGGAGCCGGGAATTGGACAGCAGGAACTGCATTTTAGACACGATTACTCCGGTGACCACATCGTCAGTCGGAACGCCAGGAATTTTGACCCCGCGACTATGACTTTCGGGCCAGAAGTGTCTGGAGGTTGCTGAGGTTCAGAACGTGTGGACTACATTTATGTTAGATAAGGGTCTAGGGTTCACGCAGGCCGGGGTTACTCGTGTCAACGAATCTATTCGCACGTACGTCTGGGCCATCCTCGGCGCACAGAAGCAAACTCGCAGTTCTATACTGGGCACGGGAACAGCGTTTGATGCACAAAAACAATTCTTGGCACTTGTAGAGGACGCCATCTCAGCTAGGGTGGACCTGGAGAAGGCGATACAGAATTATCAAGACGTTTTGCAGACTGCCCGCACCCCGGTAGACTATGTATTTGGAATAGGTCTTTATATGGCGCCGAGTAATATACTACGAGACGACCCGGTTGACGGTTACAATAATCAGATCGTAGTCGCAACCACCAATCAAAAATTCGGCCGCAACGGGAACGTGAACACGGGTATCATCAAGCTCCCACCCAAGATGATCGGGCGCGGAGTTGTAAATTCAAATAAATTTGAAAAAGATTTCATAAAACGCCCAAAACACAAAATGGATACACCTCCCTCAACACAATCGAACCCAGTACCCCCAATTCGTAAATTGGATGCACCATCGAGTTCCCCAAATCCAATCATCAACAATGTTGAAACACCAATAGAGATTGGAAGCACAACACACGAGGAGGAGAAATTAGCGCTCGTCGTCGCCCTCATGGCGATCGGACTATTTACGCTTTGGTTTTAGGAACTCTCTGGCGAAGAATAGTAGGAGACCGGCGATCGCCACGATTAAAGCCCAAGCATTCTCGGCGAGCCATCCGACCGTTTTTGATAATATAGATAACAAGAAGGAGAGGAGACCTCCTATCAAACCAGGCAGCGCGGCAGCCCAAAAAACTTTTTCCTTGCTTAACATTTAGCCAGGGAAGGGGGGCGGGGGTGACTGGCGAGGGCTTCTTTTAAGTTGTTTTTTTTATTTCCCACTCCTTGGCTCCGCCGGATGGCGCGGGTGCTGGTGCGGGTGCGGGTGCTGGTGCGGGTGCTGGTGCGGCACCAGCATTGACAGCTACAAATAGAGACGATATAGATAGAATTAGGGTCGATATAATCATGCTGAAAGCTGCGATGATGGTTACTATCGTGACGCCCTTCTCTCTGAACAGAGTGCGAAGACGCTCACCGAGTGTCGTGTCCTCGTGCAGAACCCTCGAGATTGTTTCGCGGCTCCGACTTAATTGGCCGGAAAGCGTCTCACGGTTAGTCGAAGCAGCCTCCAAGCGAGCTTCTCTTTCGTCCCGCAATCGACCGCAGGAGTTTGTTGATCCGCTCGGTAGATTTCTATAGTCACGGACTTCCCCAAGTTTTCTTTCTTCTAGCGCGATATGTTTGTCCAGCGCCGTGAGTTTGGAGAGGTTATTGACCAGTTCGCCACGAGTTGTTTGCAGAGCCTTATCGAGTCCCCAGGAGTTCGCGAAGAGGTAATGGTGGGTCATATTTCGTGCCGTTCATTTCGTTGACCGTAGTTTCCACTGTGTTAATAGCGTCGGTGGCTATACGAGGGACATCGCTGAGCTCGCTCATTTCTATAGCGGCGGCCGTCTTCGCCAGCGTTTCGCGGTAGACTGTAGGGTTTTTACCATTTGTTGAGGCAGCATGCGACCGATCATCGATCACTCCGAGAGCTCGAGCGAGGGATACTCCATATCGGTTCACGGAAGAGGGGGTGAGGAACCGGGTCGGGTCGTTCTTGTACGTCAGCAACTTCCAGCTCTTGCCCCATTTAACCCACAGGTCTCCTCTTTTAGTGCTGCGGAACTCCAACGTGGCATTGATGCCGTGTTTAGACACCTCACTCTCCCACCGTTTCACCAGAGAATCCGTTTCCGTGAGAGGCGCCAGCTCATTCTTGGAGATCCCCGCAAGATATCGGCACCACCCGCCCATGCTGGAGTTTTGGGTGGGGCCTCCCACATAGGGGCACCAGCAGATGAAGTTCCTGGTGCGTCTGGACCAAACAAGGATGCGCCTGGACCAACCGAAGGCGTATTTCGTGGTTTGCCTGGAACAAACAAAGGTGTATTTTGGGGTGGCGTCCCTATGAAGGTCGTTTTGTCATAGTCATCGATGTCATCATCATCGCGGAAATCGTCTCTGCCGATTTCATCCATGTCAATATCGTAATCAGCCATATTAATTTCTTAAAATTAATTATGTATTAAAGACAAAACCATACGGGTTTAATATAGACAGGGTTCCCACTCTTTTTGGACAATCAAATTCAAGCACTATTTTAGCACTTTTCAAGGACCGTGAGCACCATTTTCAAGGACTATTAAATTATGTGCGGGTAGATAACTTACCGCTACATTCAATGTGTTATCATGCTGCCTGCACTCCTTGTACAAGTATGTCAATGTAACTCTTAACACCGAACTTGAAATGTTGTCAAATGTCAATTAAACAAAAGCAAAGCTAATTGCAGAACAATTTTAACATATTTACAGTTATTGTTTAGACATATTTAGTCTTTTAAGAGCGCAGCCTTGTCCTCCAGTTTTTTGGATAGGCTCTCAAACAACTTCTTCTCCCTGGATTCTTCTCTCTGTTTGCATTAGCTTGAGCCAACAGTTCCAGCTTTCCAAGGGTCTCAGCTTGTGTACACAGTTTATCAGCACTCTGTATAAGAGCAGTTTCATCAGTTTTAGCCTGTTTCCTCTTCTTCTTTATGCACTCAATCTCATCATGGATGGCCTTTCTCTTCTTTTCTGCTCTTCTGATTTCTCTACCTCCCGCTTCTTGTCGAGGGTAAACTATGGTATCTGTGGCGAGCTGACTGTGCACTCAGCATGAGCTCTTTACTCACAACAAAGTTGTTCAGTCCACCAGTGTAGAACATGTAGTCACAAATAATACGTTGTGCCACTACAGTTTGTTTCAGCATATTTTCACACTCGACTTGCTTATTCACTGAAAAGCCACGTTCCACTTGAGCCTGTCCATGTGATATTATCAGAATTAATTTGATGAATTTGATGAGATGACAAAATCTCTCTTTGTTTTCCAGATTGAGATCCATGTAGAACTCATCAAGTCTGTCCTTATACGGGTTGAAGTCGGTGAACTTCTTCACACCAATCGATGGAATGCTCTCGAGCAAATTGTCATACTCTGTCAACAGGATGTCGCCCTCACTGCTGTCAATCCATTTTGTTTGGTTGAAATTATCTTTTTCACAACCTTCTTGAAGCGTTCTTTGCTCTCTGGCTTATCAGATGCAATTTCCACGGGACTGAGAGAACTGAGATTTCTCACAAGAGAATAGGTGATGGGGTCTCTTCTCCTTCAGTTTCATAATCAACCTAATTAGAAACCCTTTACTCTCCATTCGAAAATCCATTTAGTTGTCTGTCACTAACTTTCAGTCATTTCAGCTTCTATTCTGTGCATAGCCCGAGGTCAACGCTTTTGTAACCAACATGGTTTCCAGAGTCTTCAATCTTCAAACGGAGCAACTTGTCAGTTGAGGTAGAATGTTTCTCCAAAACATCTGACTTGATGAATTTTCTCATCAGTGTCTTTATGACTGAAGTAAGCTCTGTTCCGAGAAATGGGACCATTGGTTTGTCAGTTTGGAAGTTCACGAGGAATGGATAGAGAATGTTTGCAACAGTGTTGAAGAATTCCATCTTCGCAAGCAGCAAACTGTCCTTGCAGGCCTTGGATATTACCTCGTACGATTTGCAAGTTGGTTTTGGGAACACCTTTGCCTCAACCTTCTTCACATACCCTTGAACAAGTGGCCAGATCTTAACGGCTCTCTTCACGACTGGCACATTTTCTAGCCATCTGTGTTGTACATACTTCAGTGGCATGACCGAGTTCATAGACGTTCCAGATTCAACAACACATGTTGTGTAATCTTCCCGACGGGCTGGGGAATCCTTGAAGAGATAATATAGAGCACTAAGAATCCCACCGACATCCCACTCTGTTGATGTTGCTCCTGCCTTGAACGCATTGTGCATTGTGTGCAGGCCACATGACCCAATATCTATGAGTGAATGGTTATAATCCTTTTGGATTTGTTCTTGAACAATATCATAAAATGCCCAATTGACGTTCGGTCCATCCATACTGATTTGTAACAGATTATCTGCATGTGGTACTTGGTCAAACACTGCGCCTCCTGAAAGTGACGTACCATGTCTTTCGCTGTACCATGTCCCATAAAAGTCGAACCGAAATAAATAGCGAGTGACTACTTTAGGATCAGTGTTCTCTTCATCCCAGAACCTTAAATGAATGTCCATTTGTTTTTCCTGCATTTTTTTGTTGAGGGATTCATCAAATAAGACGACAAATGGTCCGCTGACAGAATTCATCAGATTATTTTTGAAGTGATCTGCTATGCCAAACACTGTCAAGTAGCGTGTTTTTGTTTCTCCACATGCATAAATTTCGAAGCTACCTCACTATCCGGGAACATTCTTTGGAATAAGTTGCTTATTCCTTCATTGCTGTGGTATGATGAGTGTTTGTAATACAGTGTATCGTCCACAGAATTTCAGCTTCTAAGCCACGATTGCCGGACACGAAATTTCTAACACAGACATCAGCTTCACTGGTTGATGATGTTTTAACATGTGAGGGGTCTGTTTGTGAAACTCCTTTGGGGTCCGTTTGTTTGCCCTGTTTCATAAACATATCTAGCGTACAACCCGAATTTGAAGAAGGTCCCGAAAGTTTTTTGTGCTTTTCACTTTTAACATGAGACTTGATAGCACTTTCACCATCGCGCCTATGTCAAATTCCTTGCGACACACAGTACAATTAGCTTTGCTTTTGCTTTCCTTCACCGGTGACAACCACGCATATTTCTTGTCCCATCCGGGATTAAAAACACATTTTCCCGAAGGCATTTTGACTTTTGAGTTTGTTGTTGTTGTATGTCGTGGAAATCCAGACGCTGACTTTTTGCCCTGTGCAAATATTTTTAGTGGCTATTTTTACATGCGCTGCGCACTAACTTTAATTACTAAATTCTACGGTCGCGGACGGTCCGTTTCGTCCCCAAGTCATGGTCCTGTTCCGTAATGCTCGGAGTGGAAATTGTGTGCTAACCCAACTGTCCGCGAGTCTATATTAGTACCTGTGTATGATAATACACACGATAATTCTATATCTGCAGTAGTATTATGTATTATCCCGGCAGCGCACATCCGACAGATGACACCGCGTGCATTAAACTCACCCGAGTAACCGGTTACATAGACACTGCGTCATTGGGGCGAACCAGTATTGGGGCGAACACGGATAGGGGACGAAATCGTTTTTGGGGCGAAACCACCCGGGACCGTTATTTGACTTCCGGTTCTAATCTAGATGTAAACAATACCAGCTGTTCGCTCCATTTTATACTATTTGTTGACCGTTATTGAGAAAAAAACATTGGAAATGAGTATTTCTTCAGGGATTAGATGGGAACCATCATAGCTCAACAGCATTTAAGCACTTTTCAAGGGTCATGGTCGAAAATCAAGTACTTTTCAAGGATAAAACTGAAATTAAGCACTTTTCATGGGAGGGCTTGAAATTCAAGGACTTTTCATTTCCGTACGAACCCTGATAGATTCACTAAATTATGTCTTCGAGTCAATACGGTCACAAACTCAATCCATACCGCAGACTGCGTGAGCCCCTCGGGGCAAAAGGCGTGAGACAGAGTGTCGTTATTACGAACAACCCATCGACGATCGACCAGAACCAGCAGCTCTTGGTCCGCTTCCCCAACCTCGGAGCTAACGACGTCATTGTGCCGGGTACTGTTCGCCTCGCTTTCACTATTTCGCTGACGTCGACGGACGAGGACCGAACCGTCGTTCAGAACCTTGGTCGCGCCATCGTCAAGAAGACCATGATAAAGATTTCTGGTAATGAGGTGATGTCGATCGATGACAGCGACGTCTACCATTGTTATCAGGACCTATGGATGACGGCGCAAAAGAGCGCGAAAACGCTGTCTATCAGGGTATTGACACCAGCAAAAATAAGAACGTAACCAAACTTAGAATCGGGTCTGCTAACAAGGCAGATAACAACGCGAGTGACAATGCGGTCGCGGGCGCTTACGGCAATCCGCTTCTACAATCCCGTTCGACTTTGAGTTGCTGGAGAGTCACATGCCCTACTATCAGAGCGCTTTGGCTGACCGCCTCGAATACGAACTAACGTTCAACGACTACGGCGAGTTATCATAGCCAGCGACATGTTATCGACGTATACGATCGATAATGTTTCGCTGGAGTACGACATGGTCACGATGCCCGAACTCGCGTGATTGATCAGAACCCAGTACGCCGGGCGCGTTGCCATACTTTACGACCGAGTTCTTCGCCATCGCAAGATGACGAAAGACAAAGGCGACACATTGTGGAATATTAACGTCAATGTACCCGCCCGCTCGATGAAAGGTATACTGGTGGTGTTCGAGGAGGCTCGGTTCGCGTTCGGTGTTAGAAAAACCGACAGATTCTATAACCCCAAAATCACGAAGGTAGAGGTGACGATTGAGGGAGTACCCAATCAACTCTACAGCGCGGGTCTTCGCGCGCACCAGCAGTGGGACGAAGTAAGAAAGCAGTTTGCTGCCGGCTCCAAGCGCTCCCCGGAGGTTGGCGCGGTTTCCAAAGACCTGCATCTCTCGGCCGTCTCCCTCGCGGAGTTTCTGAATACCAAATACGCGCTATGGCTAGACATGCGAGCCAGCGACGACGACCAAATACACGGCAGCGGACGCCAAGTTGAGAACGCTAGCGAGGGTGTGACGATCCAGATAACCAAAGACGCGGACGGAGCCAGGCCATTGAACGTGTACTTATATATAATTACAGACGCACAACTCAACATCGAAGATGGCCGATACGTCTCAGCACTCTACTGAATCTAACGATTTATTAATTCATTTTAAGAAAATTAACAATCAATACCAATTCACGATTGGAGATGCCCACTCTGCCATAATATGTGGGCAGACAGGATGTGGAAAAACGGTTTTCATCCTAGACTTGCTCGAGGGCTCCTACCGCGATGCCTTTCATCATATTGTGATCCTGTGTCCCACTGTGCGGCACAACGATACTTATCAGCGGCGCCCGTGGATATGGACCGACCCCGAGGTATACGTTATTGACCCCGGTGATAGG
The DNA here is from genome assembly GCA_029237695.1 of Conchocele bisecta. Lineage (NCBI taxonomy): Eukaryota > Metazoa > Mollusca > Bivalvia > Lucinida > Thyasiridae > Conchocele > Conchocele bisecta. The sequence continues at coordinate 65,708,757 of CM055267.1, forward strand.
CTTCACGATTGGTTGCGTGGTTTATACCAAAAATTCCAGGGTGAGTCCACCCTATACGTGATTGACGATTGCTCGGCCAAGGCGGCGATGACCAAAAAGAAGGACATGCTCTCCGAGCTCGCATTTTCTGGCTGCCATGCTAGTCAAAGCGTATGGATATCCACTCAAAAGTACAACGCCGTCCTCAAGGATCTGCGCGAGCAAACGAAATGGGTCGCCCTCTTTCACTGCAAGGACCGAGACTCATTCGATGACTGTCTTCGAGAGAATGACGTTATCCCAACGCGCGAGGAGCGCCTGGAGGTTCGACAGATGCTTTCGGAAACTAAGCACGCCAAGCTTTTGCTAAACACTGATCAACCAACTGCTTACGAAGTTATCAATTAATTTTATAATTAATTAGCAATTACTTAACGCTCGTTAGTAACTGCCGAGTAAATGCTTAACAATGCTTAGCAATTGCTGAACAATGGTGAACAATACTTAGCAATTACTGAACAAATGCTTAACAAATGTTGAACAAATGCTGAACAATGGTTAACAATGTTAACAATTTGGTGCTCCGCTGCGAGCTTTGTTGCGAGCATAATGGTGATCATAAGTATCGGGTGGTGCGCTTGGCAATATGTTAAAGTGATGAGACTTGTTAGAATAGTTAAATTAATTTTAAGAAAAATGAACTGCGACGAACTTCTCGATCAGCTAATGGAAGAAACCTCAACTCCCCCCCAAGACTGCCAACATAGATAATGATCCGACAGAGCAATCGGAATCAACTCCAACGGCGGTTGGTATTGGGTTGAGTGCAACGACTCCGAATGAAAATGAAAATGCGGCGCGACGAGAGCGGCTAGCTGCGCTGGTTGCTGGGGGACAATCGGAGCATTATCTCGGTAGGCGTCTCTCAGTTTTTCAGGTGGATAAGATGTCAGATGTGGAGATCGATAAAATGTATGCGCGATACGAATCTAAGTTAGATGCGGAGATGACAAAAACTCTCGGATCGGCGGCTATTCATTTGTACGCAACCGCCGTTAGTATACTTCTCCCTATACCAAACACCGCGGGATTGATTGACGATCTAGAGACTGACCCTTTTATAGGTCACACTCTTAGAACAGCCTGCTGCTCAATTTATCACAAGTTTGGAATGTACTTAGCTCCGCTGACAACCGCGTTGACCACGGGTAAACACTGTCAATTTGGACATATATGCCCACGAACTATAAGCCCTAATATTAATATCATAAATGATGACACAAGACACACCCGCGAGTGACGGAGTTGAACCCGATTGCTCCAACACAATCGAACTTTATATTCTCGAAAATGAGAAGCTCGAACGTGGATGAGGAGCGTAAGCGTCACGATTTAGCTGTAGAACAACTCAATAGCGCAAAGGAAGCGTGGTCGAAAAAAACGAACCGCCCATCTGGACTGGGTCAATGAAGAGCTTCGCCGCGAAAATCACGCCGCACAAACTTTTCAGAACGTTGAAGGAGCCAACCGCGAGTACGCGCTGGCATATCCGCAGAAAAGTCTCGCGCCGCTGGATCGTGAGCCCCAACTTTCAGATTTCTATGTACCGTCAGAGCCCCAAAAAGACCGTGAGATCGCGTTCATCGTCGTGGGAATGGGTGTGGTGGGGCTCGTCGGCTACTATATCCAATCGAGATTTTAAATTAATTATTTTAAATAATATATATATATATATCTAGAACGATGTCAGTTGACAAACTTTATTTTGCTATGATTGATGTAGGCTACACTGCCCTTAAACACCGCATGGTTGGTGCAAAGGGTATGATTCGTCTGGCCCGAGATTCTCTCGAGACGTGGTGCGAGGACGAAAAAGCGGCCACCCTTTTCGCAAAGCGGATGTTAGATTCCTCCACCAATGCTGGGGGATTAGATTTTCCCAAGTTCCTTCAGAACTTAACCCCCAATCGCGATTGTACTTCCAACAAAGGTTTATTATTATCGACGCAGTTACCGGACGATCTGGCGAGGGCATGTTGGAGATTGTCCGATATATTAGAATACATCGCATACGATGAACAGGCACAAACTTAATACCAAACTATCGGTTTGCCTAACGCGCAAGCTAGCGAACACGTACTATAGCCCCCGCGGCTACTGGAAGGGACTCGCTGCCATCAAGAACCTCGCGGTTTTCAGAAAACGCTGTCAAGGAATGGCTCAAGAAGCAGGCCATCTGGCAGATCTATTTACCCGCGCCTCACAATATTCCGCGCCCGAAATTCGACGTGCCGGTACCGAACCAAGTTCACCAAGCGGTTCTCCTGTTTCTCCCTCACGATCGCGTTGGTCGTAAGAAGTACAAGTACGCGCTGACAGTCGTTGACGTAGCGAGTCGTTATAAGGGGGCTGAGCCGTTGGCCACTAAAGAGTCTAAGGAGGTGGCCGAGGCTCTCTCCCGAATATATAAGAGGAGTCCTCTCAAATGGCCGAATCTTCTCCAGGTCGATCCCGGCCGCGAGTTCATGGGCGCGGTCTCTCATCTATTGTCTAAGCACGACGTTTCTGTCAGACGCGGCCGAGTCAACATCCACCGGGACCAGGGGATAGTGGAGCGCTTCAATCGAACCCTGGCTGAGAGACTGTTCGGACACCAATACGCCAAAGAAACTTGTAGACCCTCATTCGCGATCGATCCGAGTGGGTGGCCAGACTGCCCGCCGTGGTCTCCGCTTGCATTGACGGAGAGGTGACCAGATTGATAGGTAAGAAGCCTGTAGATGCTATCAAGTTTAAAAGGGTGACGAGCGAGCCCTCTGCCGTCTCGCGCGGGCGATCCGTTGGTTTAGAGGAGCAACGGCTTCCATCGGATATTGACGTCCGGTACCTCTATCAACCGGGAGAGCTCGAAGGTGGCAGCCGCCGTGCGACTGATCCCGTGTGGTCTCTCAATGTATAACATCTATATCGATCTATTACCAAGCCCGATGAGCCCGTGCTCTACTATTTAGATGATGGGCCATCTCAATTGTTTGTTCGCGAAGAACTTCTTGCGGTGCCTTCTGACACCCAGCTACCCCCGGATCATCAGAGTCTTTAGTATTCTCTCTCAGAGTTCTTTTTTTTTTTTTTACCTATCCTATAGGCTCGGTGTGTAACCCGTCTTCCATCACTCTCCTCTTGTCGTAGTACGCCGAGAGTCCTAATTTTTGTCGACAGTACGTCTTCATCACCCCGTTAATCATTCGGAATCCCCTGTTCTCCGCCATATCCCTACCCCCTTCGAGAGCACTCTTATACCTCCCCCAAGTCAGATCGTTAGATCTCTTCGACATCCCCTTGGCCGAGTGCTTAGATTTTCCATCACCGCTCACGTAGTAACACTTGCTACACAGAGCGATGGCTCTATCCCCTTCGAATTCCAGCTTGAACAGTCCGGAGTTCTGTTGCTCCACACGTCCCACGCCAACCACTCGGTCTTCTCCTTATTAAACTTTCTCTTCATATTCTTTCTCACCACCGCCGCCAGCGTCTTCTCCGACAGCGCGAAGTACATGCTGTCAGTGTCCATCTGTATCAGTTCGAAATCTCCGCGATCCACGTACTTGTCCAAGAAATCGTAGTAGAACTCCAGCATCCGGAGCTTGGCCAACTGGTAGACCGTACCGCTATGCCACACTGAAACGGTCTGTTGATCACCACTCGAGTCTTCCTGCTCGATATCTCGTAAGCCTCCCCAATATCTCCTCCAGGTCTTCGAACCACGCCGACCTCAGTGCCCGATCGACAGTCTTCTCATCCTTCGTATATGTGGTGTTCTGGTGTCTCTCTTGTGCCTCTATCAGCTTGCCACAACACGCGTTGCCAACCAGTTTGAATATCTCCGCCAACACCGCCTTGCTCTTTTCGACGTTCCCCGTCCGTCTAGCAGCGGTGACCTCTTTAACGAACCATTGAAACGGTTTGCAGGGCGTGTAGTCTATCATCCTATGCACCGCTTTGATGATCAGACCGTGCTCCAGATACCACTTTAGCAGCGGGGAGTATATGATCATCTTCTTGGCGGACATTGCCCCCACGAGCTTTCTCTGTCCTTCGACTCTTTTCCTACCGGTCCCGGCCAGGTAGTCCTTCATGTGCTGCGGAACCTCGTTCTCATCGACTTCTGGATTAACGAACAGCGGTGACATTTCCGAGAACTTGTCTCTCAACGTTTCAGGGACCTCTATATCCAACTCCGCAAATCCGAACCACTTTTCACTCCTGACCTTTCTCACGAAACGGTCTATATACGACTGTCTTTCCGGGTCGTCACACATCCATATCTGCTCCTCACCACACGGCATGTCCTTCGACAGAGTAGATAGGTACAGAGCATTGGCATCGTACCCCAGCACCGCCTTGCACATCTTCTCCTCCCGACTCCCCACCTGACCCCTGATCGTTGACCTTCCAGCCTCGGCGTATCTGGAGAATACTATGGACGGACCACCGACCAATCCCTGCTTCATCATCTCGTAAGTTTCAGACTTCGGTGACCACAGCTCGGGCGTGTCCGCCTTCCCATCGATCGACCCGCGGAGTAGGTACTGAAGGGAAACACCGGGCAGAGACACAGCATCCTTGAGTATGTCCACGCCTCTTCCCTGTAGAACTCCGTCATTTTAGTCAGAGCCTCCAGGAACGGTCCTACATCCAAGTCGTTGTAGTGTTGCAACCATTCCTTGAACGTCTTCATCCCCTTTTCTCGGAATACCTTCTTACACTCTTTCCACTCGGACAACGACAGAAGGAACTCACCCTTCAACTTCGAGTACCACTCTGGGATAGTCTGGCAGCCCCGGATGGTCGAGCTTGTCCGCGCTATTGAACCACTCGTACGGAAAGTGAGACTTTACCGTTTTACAGTCGTACGCCTTAACCCACCGGTCGTACGTGGTACCGGGTCCCAGATACTGGATGATGTCGAGAAATCTAAAGTCCGGGGTAAACAGAAACATCGTCGTGCTGGCTCTCTTTCCGACCATCACCTTATTCACGGTGGCCGCCAACTTCTCTACAAAGTACTGCTTGATGAGGTTCTTTGGTGGGTCGCGTGGTTTTTGACTTGTCGAGATACGCCTCGAAGTCGTAGACTATCTGGTGGGGGTACAGAGTCGTCTCCTCCTCGCGCGGCGATTGTGGATAGTAGGTATTCACCTCATTCAACCACTCGCACTCCCACATCACCACCAGCTCGTAACCCGCCTTCCTTATCTTGGCGTCTTGAATTTTCGTCCTCTTGTACATCGATCTCGCGTTACCTCTCATGCAATGCCTCGGACACCCGTGCCAGTAGCATCCGTGAAACTGAAACACGGTCTCGGTCTCGTGACAGTAACCGTCGACCGGATCACCGGCCACCCACCTCTCACCACCGTGACCGCAGTCGGCGTGATGTATGTGCTTTCCCACCCTCTACTCTTCTCTGCTCAACCATTGAATCGACCTCACACTCGCTGACCCCTTAGGATAGAACGCCTTCTCGTAGGCCGACTGTGGTCTCTCTACCCTCTTACCTGGACATGTCACCACGGTCTTCCCACCCATGCAGGTGGTCGCGTGCATGTTACACGACTTTGTGAACCGTTGTTGACATCCGGTGCACCCGTACTCGTTCGTCATCTTGCGGAGATTCGTTATGAGGAACGAGTGACCTCCAAACATTCCTATCGTCATTGTCTTCCCCCCAACCACGTCGTAATTTGCCGGAACCTTCATGAGGTACCACACTCCATCGGCGGTGGGCTCGTAAACGCGAATACCCAGCTTGAAATGCTCTTCGACCTTCTTAATATCGTCCAGGGAATTCCCTGGCTACCCGGTCCGTTATCATGCCCGAGATATTCGCGAGCCAGAGCTCGTGCCTTCTCACAACACCGGTCTGGTCTCCCTCCACGTTGGATGGCTATGCACCTAAACAGACATAAGTAGTCGTCGTACGTGTCGACGGAATACATTCCCTTTTTCTGTCTTAACCAGTCTGGGAGTTTTCCCGCTCCCATGAGAAGTTGTTGCGCATCGATGATCATCTTCACCTCGACCGATATCCAACGAACGAAGGTCCATTTTGTGTTTGGTCTATCGACTTTGTCGATGTCCATTCGACCTTTCTCTCTATCGGATATCCAACTCTCGGCTTTGGCGATCTCGTTTATCCACGGACTGCCCTTTGATTGTTTGTGATAGATCATAGCGTCGGTCTCTATGTTCCTAATACGATACAAGCACGAATACCTCAGATAACATGCCGTGGTCATCTCTGGGCGAATTTTATTCATTATGCGATTAGCGATCTCCCCGTCTACCCCCCTCTCGAAAGTCCATACTATCTTCCTCCTACCTCTATCAACAGTTTCCTTAACTTCGGCTTCTTCGGCGAGAATCCTGGGACCCTCCTCCACCAAAGCTCTGGCGATATCTCTCCTCTTCTTGGGAGGTCCCCCCACCAACCCTTGATAAATCTTATTGTAGTACGCCTTGTATAGGGGTTTTCTACGTGCGCTGGGATCTTCTTTTACACGCTGCGCGTAAGCGGTGGCGCGCAGACTGGCCGTCGTCTCGTTCTCCAATTTCTCGGAGCGTTTTTACGGGTCGTCGGCGGGACCAGTATTCCGGTCGAAACCGCACGCCGCAGCCTCTCCTCGTAGACAACGGCTCGCGCGTCACTTATCCTATCTGCTATATCTTTCTTGAGTCTCAAACCTCTTAGGGAAATTCCCCAACTCTTAGCTTGCTCTGTCATTTGCTTTATGGTAGGCATTATACTGAGTATAACCAATAGATTTTTTATCTTCAATAGGGTGTAAGTTTATATTTATTCGTAATAAATATATGACAGATTGTTGTAATATACTTCGTATAACTTATGGATAACTTGTCTTTAATAGGGTGTCAGTATATATTTGTGACAGATTGCTGTAAAATACTGAGTATAACTTATGGATTTCTTATCTTTAATAGGGTGTCAGTTGTTATTTTATTCGTAATAAAGTATGACAGATTGTTGTATATATATACTGAGTATAACATAGGGATTTTTATCTCTAATAGGGTGTATCTTCTCATGTCATAAATATATGGTCTCGCGGTAGTAGTATATAAGAGTCACAAATGATACCATCATGCTGTGGAAGGTGCCGCGCGTAGCTGGTACCTTCCAGAGGTGATGGTATCATTGTGACTCTTATATACTACTATTTTATTTGTTTTCGTTTGTAATACGCATTGATTATCAAAAGTGGGAGTACAAAATAGTCGCAGCAATGTGAATATACACATTGATTTTCAAAATTGAATAGTGAAAAACTGTAATAAAGTTGAAAATTTACTTAGTTGAGCTGCAAAAAGCAGCTCAAATAAGTGAATTTTAAATGTTTTATTTGTTTTCGTTTGTTCCCAATTACATTGCGGAAGAAAATTAATAATGAATTTTTAAAAGTAAAATACGCATTGAATTTGACATATGAGGATATAATACTCTTTAGATACAAAACTTACTTATCTGCAGCTCTGAAAAAGTATAGGTGGTGCATAAACATGATAAATACACAGCTTAGCAAATGCAGTGGTTAACTAGATATAGAAAATATAAAAGACAGATGAAATAGTAAAACAGATCCGTAGAGCTGAGATTTTCTAAGCTAAAGCGCATGTGTATACCCCTCCCCACCTACACGCAGTCAACAAAACAAATAGAGGGAGTAAACTAACCTGTTAGTATGGTGAAAGTTTTCATTCTTGCACTAGACACACCTTTGTGTCGTGATCTATGCATGTGTGAAGTTTCATGGAAATATTCCAAAGGTTATACACGAAATCAGTGTGCAAAAAAAAACAAAGGCTGATACCTCACTCGAATATTAATGAGACAAGAGTTGTCATTCTTGCATGAGATACACCTTTGGGTAGTGGTGTATGCATGTGTGAAGTTTCATAAAAATATTCAGAAGGGTATTCGAGTTATGCTCCGGACACAAAATCAGTGCACAAAAAATCAAAGGCAGAAAACTTGAAAATTATTGAAGAAGAATTGTCATTTTTGTGCGCGACATACCTATGGGTCGTGGTCAAGGTATGCCAAAGGTATTAGAGTTACATGTACGTCCGGTCAATGACGATGTTCGGTGTCAAATGAATAGTATCCAGAGTTTCGTCCGGGCATACAATTACATAGCTAACAAAAAAATATCCTTTAACAAAAGAAAACTATTTAGTCCTTACATTACATCAGAAAAGCATGTGATAAATTCAGAAATCCATTTGCAAAATAAAATAAATATGCATTTTAATTTGAAATAGGTGGATACAATAGAAACAAAGATGATCTGTAGCCGATTTCACCAACATTGCAAAGTATACTTATCTAGCATGATTACTCCCTCAAAGTATACTTTGCAATGTTGGTGAAATAGGCTACTGGAGCTCTGGGCAGATTTGTGGCTGTGACTGAAGAAATGGGGCTTATGGGATTTGTGACCAGTGTAGCTCCTGATAAATACACTCCTGTAGCCTGATAATGATCTATATTGCTTGTTAGAAGCACAACATCTTTTTCATTGATGGAATGGCGGATGCACAGGCTGATCTGGATCTTATTCTACCCTTGTCCGAACCCATATAGAGCCCCATTTCTCCAGTCAGAGCCACATTTCATCACAATTACTCAATGCACTACCGGTAATCTATTTTTCTGTCCATTTTAAGGGAGAAATTATTTATTTGCACTGATATATATGATTTCCTATAAAAACAACATCATGTTTGTATTTTAATTAATACAATTATTTATCATTGACGTAGTATATTTATTAAACTACCACTGCCAGTTTTCTGATTGACAAATATTTTATTTCATGAAATAACTAGAAAATGTGTCCATTTAACACGGATGCTCCACCTATCGCTTTGATAGTAAACAAGGCAAAATTCCAAGTCCAAAAGGGGAGATAATCCATGGCTCAGTGTCAATCATGACACCATAAAGAAGCTACATACCAAGCATCAAGCCACCAGCTGTAGAAGTTTTACAAATCGAAAAGGGGGAGATAATCCATTGCCTGGGGGTTGAATCAAAATCATCTTTGTGCATCTACTCATCATAAGGGAGCGACTGCCAAATTCTACGTCAAAAAGGGGGAGATAATCCATGACCCGGTGGTCGAAACAAAAATAAACTTTGCGCATCTACTCATCAACAATGAAGCTACATACCAAGTACGGTTTAAAAGTTTTACGAGTTACATGGTTGATGACGGACGGACGGACGGGACTAAATACCCTCGTCCACATTCGTGGTGGGGCATAAAAATATTATGTTTTTTATGCATAACTTGAAAATTACTCCCTGCCTCAACGTGCACTTACCTACATGTAGATAAGTGCACTTAGAGATTTTCATGAAATTTGCTTGAGAGTAGGGGTGTAACGATACGCCTACATCAAGATACGATACTGTAACTTAATTCACGATACGATACATCTCGCAACACTACTACCTCGTTAACAAAATACATTTTCAATGGTCCATAAATTCGATATAATGCATAAAAATGTACCGGAAAATGATTCCAGACCGCTGAACTGGTTTGTATATATTCTACCGATAATTTAATTTTATTATTCGTAAAATGTACCCTTAATATGAAGCATTGAATTTTGAAAACCGAATCGTATCAAATATCAGTGTCGTGTATCGTGAATCGCATCACCGTTAAATATCGCGCTGGATCGAATGTTTAGTGAGGGTTACTGGAAATCACCAGAGCATTGCGGAGGTATTTCAGCGCCAGCACATCCATTCGGACATTCTCCCGTCATCAGATCACAGGGAGCCGACTCCAAACAATTGCCACAGGGATTCGCGCACAGGGGTCCATAATTGTTGTACTGGCAAGCTGAAAAAGAAGTGAAAGTGAATACAGAGCTCCAGACAAGTTCCCAGACAAGTTCTAAAGAGTATTATACCCCCAGATTTCAAATTCAATGTGAATTTATTTTTACAAATGTATTATAGATTTTCTTTATTAAATAGCGAACAAATAATAAACAAGAAACGAGGCAAAGCCACGAAGGCCAGGTTTTTTCCAAGCATGGACACTTGGATAACATAATTATACCCACTTTTTGTAGACTAGATGGCCGTGGCCTGCATGTCGTGCCTTGGGGCGAGGCATGGACACTAAAAAAATAGTTAAAGTAGATGGAAAAACTTTAACGAAAAAACTTTAACCGGACACACGGACGTACGGACGTAAGGACAGACGGACGGACGGACGTTCCAACATTTTGGGTTTATGGGGTATTTCCATTGTTTGAAGAACAATGAAAAAGCCCCTAAACAACAATAGAGTTTATGAGCTTACGGAATATTACAAAGGAATCTTTTGTTCCTAACCCCGCCCCTAAGCTCTCAAACCCCCGGACGTTGGCCCGGACGGACGACGGACAGACGGACGGACGGACGTTCCAACATTTTGGGTCTATGGGGTATTTCCATTGTTTGAAGAACAAAGAAAAAGCCCCTAAACAACAATAGAGTTTATGAGGTTACGGAATATTACAAACGAATCTTTTGTTCCTAACCACGCCCCTAAGCTCTCAAACCCCCGGACGTTGGCCCGGACGGACGGACGGACGGACGTATGCCAAAATGCCAACGATATCGCGCTTTCCGCAAGCGAGTGCGACAATGATGATAAACACCCATGTGAAGTATCAAGGTAATGGGTGAAGCAGTTGCAGAGATATAGTACACGAAAAAACTTTAACAAATAAATTCAAAGTAATTTGACCTTGACATTGCGCACAGGGGCCGCACGGTTGGGGGTTAGAATGAAAATATGGACGATGATAAACACCCATGTGAAGTTTCAAGGTAATGGGCGAAGCAGTTGCAGAGATATAGTATAATAAAAAAGTTTTAACCAAAAAATTTAACCAGACGTTAAAAAGTTAACGTTGAAAATGGCTAAGTCAATTACGTAGAAATAATAGGTGAAGGTAAAAAAATGGTCACATGTTGGATAGTTGTATGTGGTAGGCACCCCTTGGTTATGAAGCTGTGAAAGTGTGGTGGTCCTAAGTGGTACAGTACCAAAGAAATGGACTTAAACACAAAAACTTAACATTGACAATGGCCAAGTCGACTGCGCGGAAAAAATGGGTCAAGTTAAAAAAAAAGTAACATGTTGGATGATATGTGGTGGGCACCCCTTGATTATGAAGCTGTGAAAGTTTGGTGGTCCTAGGTGGTACAGTAACAAAGAAATGGACTCAAACCCGAAAACTTAACATTGATTGTGGACGCCGCCCGCCCGCCCGGCTTTCGCCAATCCAATAGCCTGGATTTTTTTCTTCAAAAAACCTGGCTAAAAATCACTTATTTGAGCTGCAAAAAGTAAACACTAGCTCAAATAAGTAAATCTCAACTTTATTCATGTATTTTCACTACTCAATTTGAAAATCAATGCATATTTTCACATTCCTGTGAGTATTTTGCAGTCCTACTTTTGATAATGCGTATTCTGCTGAAATAAGTGCGTAAAATACGCCAATACGCACCTCATCTAGAGCTCTGTGTGGCTGTAACCCAGTGTGGCTGTAACCCAGTGTGGCTGTAACTGGGGAAATGGGGCGTATGGGATTTGTGACCAGTATAGCTCCTGATCAAATAGCACACTCATGTTGCATAACGATATATATTGCTTATATAGAAGACGGACAGGTGTTTCATTGACGTAGAGGCAAACAGTGCAGATCCTGATTAAACTGTGTGGAAAAATCAGTGTGTGATGTTTGAGCGAGCCCGAAACTGGAGCAGTTTTCCACCTGTTTACTACCTTGGCATCTATGCATAGGCTATAGAAATGGGTGGGTGGGGTATATACTATACTAGATGTATAGTCTGGTGGGTGGGTAGGCGGTAGGGTAATTTTAACAAGGGCATTGTTATTACGAAGCTAATAATTCCAGCACAAAAATATGTTTCCACAACGATGTGAAGGTGAAAAAGGTCATGGTCATGTTAATGGGGGCATACGTGTGTTCCAAATGCTCACATGTATCAAGTAGTATTAAAAATACATGATGATGAAGACAGTGGTACAAAATTTTTGATATAAAAAAATGGCTAATGTCGAGCCCGCAGAGGCATTTGATGGTTATTTTTAAAAACGGACGAACGCACGGACACCTGTAGCCCATTTCATCAACATTGCAAAGTATACTTTAGTAGCAAAGTATACTTTGAGGGAGAATTTTTCAATTTTATGAGAAATGTATTAATTTCTATTCTACTGAATTTATTACATTATCACAGCCATTATGGCTGTGATAATGTAATAAATTCAGTATAATAATTCTGCATACTTTTAATCATGAAATATATGCATATGTTAGTTTTATATGAAATGTGTTTCAGGAAAAATAAAAGTTTACTCCCTCAAAGTATATTTTGCTAGTAAAGTATACTTTGCAATTTTGATCAAATCGGCTACTGGACGTCATTGTGATCACTGTCTCGCTTTCCGCAAGCGGGTTGACAAAAACTACCAGTTATTTGTTTTCAGTCATATGCCAGGTTAGTTCCTATTATTTTCATTTTATAATTAGAATAAACATAGTCAACAAATCATAGGAAGAGTTTGATGATCCTATCGCCGTTTTGTCAGTTTCTAAAGATTCCTATTCCGTAGATATGGTTTTGAACATTCACAGTTGTCGTGATATTATCGTCTTTTTGTGACTGTTCACGGTGGCTGTTAATTACATTGCTGTAAGAGTTAAACAGACGATCCACTCTTGTTTCCCCGCCCTTACAAACACAGAAAAGTGTTCATGTGACACAGTGAGACATGCATCTGCATCTATTGGTAGAACAGGGGCTGTTACTCTCACACCCACACTTGATCACCTTCAGGAGTTCCACTAAGGCCAAATCATTCTGAATTAGGGTCAAGCGATGGTGGATTGGGCTCAAGTGCGTTCCGCCACACAGCTACATGTAGCGTAGCTGGTAGTGGGCTCGGTGGGCATTTTGACAAAATGTCTTCCATGCATCAACTCTAGCTTCCGATAGGGTCTTCTTGCCAGCCTGGTTGCAGCAGGCAAGAATGAATCGAGCTGGTCATAGGTTGTCACCGGTAGGCTGGAGTCTCCTAACAAACAAAAGGAGACTGCGCCTGTGGAACAATAGAACAAAGAAACAAATTCAATTATTATTATTAGCTATTTGGCTGACAATATTACGACATGCTCTATCCTCTCATATCGATCATGCATTTCATCAGGTAGCGTCTCCATCTGGCGTAAATAGGCGACTCGGTACCTCACATAGTGTATATGGCCAGTGCTGAAGAAGTAAAGTAGAGCTTCTTTCACTGCGTTGAGATGAAGATGGAAGTCACTCTTCACGCTCTGCACGTACACACTTCATCATTACAAGTGTCGGGCGAATGATTACATTTATCCACAACTTCGATGTACGACTCATCTCAGAAAGACGTTCCAGATGGGATTGGAGGTCGTCCATTGACTGAATCTCAGGTGATTGTACATCATGTAGTAGCTCCTCAGTTAGTATCCTCAAAGATCTGATGTTTTGTGGAAACTTCTTCTATGACAGCATCGGTGGACGGGTCAGTTTGTTTGTTTGTTTAATGGTGTTTAATGGCCTATCAACAGCTAAGGTCATGTAAGGCCGGGCAAACAGGTTCAATCCCGTTTTAACCTGCTGCATTGGGGGGAAAATTCCAAAATCAAAAATGGTTTGGCATTGATAAGGGGGAGGTAGTTGACATGTACCTTAGGCCTGGGTGAGATACACTGTTGACGACTGGCACGGGTGTATTCAGACGTCTTGTTCTCATCAGTGGCAATACTCCGAAACAATCAACAGAATTATTATTCTTATTTTGATTCACTTTCAATGAGGGTCAATACATAAACATATGTTTGTGAGACATAGGAAACAAATAAGTGTAAGATAAATCCATTCAAGCCATGCGTGCCAGTGATGGATGTGTCACAGGACAAAGTACTAACAAGTTGCCTACCAAAACAAAAAGTATACTAGACAGGTCTCCAAATGCAAACCCTAGAAGCATTATTTAGTAAAAGTGTTTTTGTTAGCGGAATAGCCTATTAACATAATTTGAGTATGACAAATTCAATTCTGGGGGATGCCCTGAGGATTTTTGAGGTTAAAGTTTTCAAATTTGGAAAACAAAATAGCCACCAAAAAATCAGATTTTATTTTTTACATTTCTTGAACGTAATAAACTTTCATTTACATTTTAAGCGTTTGCACTATTTCACACAAGCATGGTAGTTGGCACAGAAATTCTTTATGATACTCTAAATTAAACCAGCTGGCCGCGGCCCGCATGTCGAGCCCACCGAGGCATTAGATGGTCTCAAGAGTGTATTTATTTGAAATTTGAATTAAGGGTTGTGGAGATATAAGGTATGTAAAAGCTTTAACGCAAATTTTCAAGTCATTTGACCTTGACAATATAGAATTATTTGAAGTTTGAAGTAAATCGGAGTAAGCGTTGTGGAGATATAAGGCATGTAAAAACTTTAACAAAAATTTCAAAGTCATTTGACCTTGACCTTGGGCATGTGGACCACATGGGCAGGCTATAGAATGAAAACATGGATGATGAATAAGAAGTATTGGATGTTGGAAGTAAATCAGAGTAAGTGTTGTGGAGATATAAGGTATGTAAAACTTTTAACACAAATTTCAAAGTCATTTGACCTTGGGCATGTGGACCACATGGGCAGGCTATGGAATGAAAATATGGATGATGAAAAGGAAGTACTGGAAGTTGGAAGTAACTTGGAGGTTACAGAGATAGTACGTATGTGAAAACTTTAACGCAAATTTTGACAGAAACTTTAATGCAAACTTCTAAGTCACTTTACCTTGACCTTGGGGCACAGGGGCCGCACGAGTGGGACACAGAATGAATATATGGATGATGACCAATAAGCATACAAAGGTTCAAGCAAATCCGACTTACGGTTACAGAGATAGTAGGTACCTGAAAACTTTAACACAAATTTTGACAAAAATTTAACGCAAACATCTAAGTCATTTCACCTTGACCATGGGCACAGGGGCCGCATGAGTGGGATACAACATGAATATATGGATGATGACTAATAAGCATATGAAGTTTCAAGTCAATGTGACAGGATTGCAGAGATATAATGTATTTAAAAACTTTAAAGAAGATTTTGGACAGACGGACGCACATGATGGACGTCATTGTGATCACTATGTCTCGCTTTCCGCAAGCGGGCTCGACAATAAAACCAGATACAACTTGAAATCAAAGATGGCCACCATAGGATATTGCTTTACTCAATATATCACAGTCTGTGTTGCTTAAATTCGATGTCTATACCCATATTTCCAGGGCCAAGGAACATGAAAACAACCATAATAATAACATTCAACATGTCGGCCCAGGAAGCCATCGTGAATTTCAAAATAGCTGCCAAATTGGCAGTATGTTTGTTGAGGTTTAACGGCCTATCAACAGCTAAGGTAATTTAAGGCCGGATCAATGGGTTTAGTACTAAATCCCATATATTACCTATACAAGTACATGTACAATTGTTCAAGTACATGTACAAATGGGGAGAAAATCACAAAATCAGAACTGAATATTTACAATAAAAGAACTATATATTCAGCCCTGAAATCAGAATGATCCTGATCTGATGCCAGGTCCTCGCCACACCAGAATCACTTGGCCCCATCCCAAATGCAGTAGGATCAGTAATAATCTTACTACTTTTATAATGGGAAATAACCCAATTCAACAATTCAACCAGGTAACAAAAAGAGCCAAAGATAAAAACGTACCTGAGGGACAAACCAGGCAAATCGTGATTCCTATAAGGAGGAACCCCACTGTTAATTTACACCATCGCGTTCGCCCGCAAAATGGCAGTAATGCAAAATTGTCACTAACAATGAATTTTGTTGTTTATTGGTGTTTAGCGGCCTATCAACAGCTAAGGTCATGTAAAGCCAGGCAAACGGGTTCGATCCCGTTTTAACCTGCTGCATTGGGGATAAAAAAACAACAAAACAAGTCTCAAGTCGGAATTCTGGTAAGGATGAACCCTGATCGTTAAATTACCCATCACATTCTCCCACCTGCCACCCAATCATTTTATATCAGACGTAAATTTCCACACTGGTATCAGGGGCGATAACTGTGTTTCCTTAAAATGTTAACGGACATTACTGTTTATTCTCTGTAGTTATTTTTTGATGTGCAATGATCATACTTTATAATCTGTCGAAAATATTATTTTTTCAGGTGACGCATTTAATTAGTATAAATAATTATGCCACTGGGTTTCGAAGAAACGGGTGGCATATAGTGTTTGGACCGTCCGTCTGTCCGTCCGTCCGTCCGTCCGTCCGGGCACACATTAGGGTACTTATGGGGTAGGGGGCGTGGCCTAAGACAATAGAACTTATTCCGTACCCTGTAAGCCTATTGTGTCTTACGGGGTATTTCCTTTGATCTTTTATATAGCAAGTACCCCCTAAGGTCCGAAATGTAAGTTCGTTCGTCCGTCCGTCCGTCCCGTCAGTAGAAAAAGTATTGATAAAAATAAACTCATAATATATGAACGTACCAATAGTCCATTGCTATGGACTTGATGTAGGGGTTGCCTCCCTTATACAATATCGTTTTTCCCGCTTTTTTTTGTTGACTTCGGTTAACTCCGTAAATCATCGGGAAACTCCGGACGTGGGAAGACGCCATACTTGAACCACGCTGTTAGCGTAGAGGTAAGTTCAACGTTAATTACCCTTTCACCCAACTTTAATCCTAACAGGCAATTCAATCCATCTGACCCATTTCCGTCTTGATCTACAAGCTACAAGTATTTTTTAAGTTGAAGTCGGATGAAAAATCGCCGATATTTTAGAAATTGCCGAACTTCCGGTTCACTTCCAGTTGAAGCTGTTCGGTATTTTTACACATATTTTGGTGTTTATAAGCATATTTGATAGTGTTGTATGGTGAACACCGATGATATTCTGTAATATGCATGTTCCTTAACAGTTTCCAATGTGGTTCGAGTAATATAAGTAAGCTATAATGTCGAAATCACGTCATTATTTGAAATCTTACCCCACCCACTTAATTTAACATTATAAACTTTAGCAAACTGTCGTAAATTGGTTATAAATTATGTTTACCTGCATGGAATCTTTTCTTATTTAAGTGATGCATTTGTCACAGTATACCGCAAAAGTCTACCAAAAATAACCTGCCCCCGCTGTCCCCAAGGTCAAGGTCACGCACTTAGAAACAGACCTCATTTCGAAAACTTGACATTGGCTTGCATCTGGTAAATTCTATTTCACTGATGTAGTGGGGGTTAACTTGTATTCCCGTTCGCATTGCGTGATAAAAGTGGTTTGATGATGTTTTCGTATAGGTATGGGTATCATCAGTTGCCAAAAACTTGCCGACATTTTTCATTCTTGGATAACCACGATTTTGTGACGTCATAGTGACCACGCCCACTTTTGAACAGGAACTTCACATGGAGAGATACAAAACATCGAATTTCAGAATGTTTTATTGTCAAAATCCATCGTTTCTGCCCAAGGAATAACTGGAACATATTTACAATACCGTTGAAAAAAAACCGAGACAATATATGACGTCTTAACCTGTTCTTTCTCAATAAAGCATGTTTTTGCTGAGACAACGGAACATATAATGTTCACATAAACATACATTCTAATTTCCCCAATGAACACGTTATCAGTAGCCTATTTCATCAACATTGCAAAGTATACTTTAGTAGCAAAGTATACTTTGAGGGAGAAATTTTGAATTTTATGATAAATTTATTAATTTTTATTATACTGAATTTATTACATTATCACAGCCAATTTGGCTGTGATAATGTAATAAATTCAGTATAATAATTCTGCATACTTTTAATCATGAAATATATGCATTTGTTAGTTCTATATGAAATAATGCATTTCAGGAAAAATAAATGATTTCTCCCTCAAAGTATACTTTGCTAGTAAAGTATACTTTGCAATGTTGATGAAATCGGCTACTCGTAAAATGGCGTCAAAATGACGTCATAAAGTGAAACATGACATATTTAACTATACAACCCTACTTTTCTGGTTACCAAATGATGTATGTCAGTACCGTCTTATTAATTCTTCATAATAAATACATAACTGTAGAATTATGTATATAGTTAAGTTTAAATACCGTTTTTATGACGTCATTGTAACACCCGAGTGACGTCATTGTGACATGATGTGTTCAAAGGTGATTAGTCGAGTTGCCGGCCCTATATGAACTATACGAGACCCTGCAATTGTAATTACTGTAAACTTTGTTCATGGAATTGTGTTCTATATGGTTAGGCGAGCAAATTGAGATTAGTTGCTACTTGTGTAATGTTGAGCAATTCTCAGAATTCAAGATGGCCGCCGCCGCCATCTTGCATTTTGACAATTTTTAAACTTTTGATCTTCATGACCTATCCAGTCGTGTAATACCTCATTTTAGGGTGGTAGAGGGTGGCGAGTCTGTTGCTGGTGTTATCTGTCAGATATAGAGACGGTGTCAATGTAAAATCAGAGTTTGGAGGCAAAATAATCGTCGTTATTCATAAAATAATGGAAGACGGAACCGCAATATGAAACACAATATATAACATTACAAAGTTTAATATCTTTAGGCTTCCTGCCCATAACACAAATGTATGTATAAATAAAGACTATACATGTATTTACATTTACAGGCTTGGCTAACATTGAAAATGTGGTCTAAATGACAGCCTTACCGGTGCGATACATATACAGCATGACACAAATGGGTTACTCATTTTTTAAGAAGAAAAAAATGAAATGATACTCATACATGTAGCTCTGTTCAGTGACTATGACATATAAATATTCATGACATAACTAACACTCTGGGAAATAACTGGCCTATGGATGATATAGTGGCACTCACCTATGTTCAGTGACCAGACATATATTATTGGCATGAAATAACAAACGGTATAGCATGAGTTGGCCTATGGATGGCATAGCGACACCCATAGCTCTGTTCATGGCCAAAACATATACATGTGCATGAATTAACAAACACTATGGCAAGAACTGGACTATGGATATCATATTGATGGATGTTCATATCTCTGTTCAGTGACTAGACATTTAGAACTGGCTTATGAATGACAAAATGGCACCCACAACTCTGTTTAGAAAACGAAATGTACATGTAGTTGTAAATGTAATAACAGTACATCATGAACCAAAACAGCATGATGGAGACATACTATAGTACCACAGTATTACTGGCAAACAGTCACAACCATGGACTTCATCATCATCGTCTACAACAAGATACCATTCGTCCTCTTCAATGTTTACCTGCTTCATGGTCAACGGACAACAGGTGACTCCCACTCACACTTGCAGTAGTCAGTGCATGAAAGACCTGCACTGTTGCAGCAACAGCGTGTACTCTGCTGTATGTATTTCAGTGTGCAGTGCAGCTGCATGTCATTACATCCAGCAACGCAACTGGTATTGCTGCGATATCTAGTGTTACATTCGATGTTCCACCCAAAGTGTTCAATGTCTTTGGTTGGGTCACGTTGGTCCCCTGCCTTCCACAGTAGCATCTGAAGGTGAACGAACTATAAGCACGTGCAGCTGCAGGTTGGCATCGGTAGGCGGCAGTATTTTCAGTGGCGGATGCTTCTTACGAGCGCGATAGAAGCGGGCAAGTGCTTCATTCATTGACGTACAACTCTTTTGTTCGTAGAGGTGTAGGAAGAAGAGAAACTGTCCATTGTCGCCTTCGGTCGCGTCAAGTTGACCAAGTACTTTATCGAGGCCGGTTATGTAGCGATGGTTGGGCAATCAATTGTGTATTCAGGTCCATTTTGTAGAACAAATATAAGTTAGTGATTTCTGGTAATGTTTCTACATGTATGTTGCTTTCAGATGGCCAAAACCATGGGGGGGGGGGGGGGGGGGGGCTTGTAAGGTAGTCTGGTAGTTCGACAATGTAAGATCAAGGGATGGACACATTTTACGAAACTTCACACATGCTTCACACAATAGATATCGCCCCAAAGATGTGTCGCGTGCAAGAACGACAACTGTTGCATCAATCATTATGCAGTTATCGCCCTTTGGTGATTTTCGGCCCGATTCTGGGTTCACAGCGCATGTCCGACACCGTATGGAATATTCTGACGAAACTTCACACATGCGTAATCATCGACCCAAAGGTGTGTTGCGCATAAGAAAGACAACTCTCGCATTAATAATTTTGCAGTTATCAGTAGTGATGCACCGATGATCGATTATAATCGAAAGTTGATCGAATTAGGCTCAAGTCAGAGACAATCGATTGTGCTTTCTCATAATCTATTATCGGGGTCCGATAATTGGCAACTTATTACAGTGGCAGAAGATTTGTGGCAGGCTCTACTACTTTCTCTACTTTTTAACCTTCATGCTCATGTCATTTTTGTAAATTATATATGTTTGTGTGCATACATTTCTTTATGTATACATGTTTATGTTTGATGTAAATATGAGCAATAAAACATTTAATGACAAAAAGAAGATTTGTTGATACAAATTTGTCCATCGTATTTTTTTGTTTACACATTTCTGACAGCTCGTTTCGTTTGTTTTATTTCTCTTTATGCATCTATCAATGTCTTCCCCGCCCGAGGGAGTGGCGGGCAACCCCCAGGATATTAGACAAACAGTTAAATCGACTGTCTAATTCCCGTCTGTCGGGATTAAATCTGTGTCTAATTCCTGAATGTGGGGACTCTCTCGGCCATATAAAGACGGTATCAAAATTTTGCTGGTCGTCTAATTTCCCCACTCACAGGGCATAGTACACTAGTAAAATTGACTTGAGGTAGCTACATTAATATGCAAGGTCTTATACATAATTTACTTTTTGTCAAAATAACGGATTACAATGTATATAATCGATCATCGATCGATTGATGCTACCGATTAAAATCGATTATGATTTTGGGACCGATTGTCCATCACTAGTTATCGGACTTTGTTACTGTTGTGACAAAGCCCCAGATAGGCGGATACAATGCTGTCTTGGGCAACTGTCCTTCTAGTTTGAGTTATAGACTAGTCCTTTGTTCGTTTTGTGACAAGGCGCCAGAAGGCAGATACTATACAAGCAGCAGTCAACTGCGAGCCACCAAGCACCTGCACGGCCACCCACACCCGGGGAAATTGAGAGTGTTGCGTTGGAACTTTGGCTCAGTATATGTCCAGATATTATGAGTTTACGTTTTCTGAGTATTATGAGACTTATATAATTTACGAGCGTATGGTGTGACTGGTGTCTGAGTATTATGAGCTTATGGGATGATTCCAATTATTAAGAGTTTCTAAAAATCCCGAGTTATCTAAAGTTGAGAATGTTATGTTTTTTCTTGACGCAATATATGTCCAAATATTATGATCTTATGATAGTTATATAAATTATGAGTGTATGGTGTGACCGTGTCTGAGTATTGTGAGCTTATGGGCAGGGGTCGACATTAACAGTGTCCCAGGATCCCGAGGATCCCCGTTTTGTGGGAGGAACACCTGTAATATCTGGAAATCCCCATTCATTATAATGCCAGGGATCCCATGCATAAGTTCAATTTCCAGATTGTGGGCACCCTGGCCAAAATGTTAGGCTCAAACACTGATGGGATCCAATTATTAAGAGTTTCTAAAAATCCCGAGTTATCTAAAGTTGAGAATGTTTTGTTTTTCTTCACGCAATATATGTTCAGATATTATGAGTTTACGTTGTCCGAGTAATATGAGCTTATGATAGTTATATAAATTATGAGCGTATGGTGTGACTGGTGTCTGAGTATTATGAGCTTATGGGATCCAATTATTAAGAGTTTCTAAAAATCCCGAGTTATCTAAAGTTGAGAATGTTTTGTTTTTTCTTGACGCAATATATGTCCAGATATTATGAGTTTACGTTGTCCGAGTATTATGAGCTTATGATAGTTATATAATTCATGAGCGTATGGTGTGACCGTGTCTCTGAGTATTATGAGCTTATGGGATCCAATTATTAAGAGTTTCTAAAAATCCTGAGTTATCTAAAGTTGAGAATGTTTTGTTTTTTCAGACCGTGTCTGAGTATTGTGAGCTTATGGGATCCAATTATTAAGAGTTTTAGATAATCTTGAATTCTCTTGTCAGATCTTTGGAAGTGACATGTACTTGTGTGACTATACAAAAATGTAGGTGGAAATTGATGAATATAGTACACTGCTTTTACCACTTATGTTTTAAATTATGTTACAGGTACCATAATGAATGAATGGGTGTATTGTAAACTGAAAGGAATTCCATCTTCAATGCGATGGCCAGTGCAAATCCTGGAGGACAAATCTGAGGGCCTGGTAGAGGTGCTGTGTAAAGCTGATAATGCTGTGTAAGTGTATACGATTATAAGATTACAGAACATTAAATCTAGGAACGTTTTTCTGAATCACCCAATATATACACGCAGTCACGCACACACACACAGCCAATTTTACAGATTTGCAATCCGTTCACAATATTTGTTTTTAGACGGACGGTGAAGCGTGCAGAATTGGAGTCATTTCCCAGCAGATTTTGGGTAGAAAAGGGATTAAGTAAATATTGTTGAATTTAGTTCTTTGTTGAATTTAGTTCTTTCGTTGAAGATTTGTAGTTGAAAGTTGTCATATGAGCTATCAAAGGCACTCAGAAGACAGTGTCGACCCAGAGCACAGACAGCCTCTGCACTGGAAGTTTGGCATCTGATCAGGGTCTGTACTGCTTGCAGCGGTAGAGGACAAAACATAGTAGCTGCTGATGAGTGACCAACTGTGCCGACAGCTGATCTGGGTCTACATTGTTTGGAAAGTCCCGAGTGCCCTTTTTAATGTCCTTAGATGAGGGGAGATTACTCTTGTTGTATATGCCATTCAATCAGAGTAATCTCCCCCTAATTCACATTGCATTCAACAGCATACACCAGATATCCCTGGGCAGCCTTCATGGCCCTCTTCTTTCATTAAACATGGTATAGAAAGTCTGGAAATGCTGTTGCAAACAATTTAGAAAAAAAAATGTTGTAGACTTCATCTGTCTACAGCAAATAAGTACTGTAGACATGGACTTACAGATTCCTGGGACTGTCATTTAGTAGGGGTGCAACGATACATCAATGTATCAATATATTTTAGCGACGATACGATATATCGATACCTTGAGACCGTATCGATACACCAAACGATACATAAGAAAAAACTGCTTTGATATGTCAAAAGAAAATTTCCTTTACCAGGCTGTATTACTGTGAAAAAGCAATAAAAGCACTCATAAAACCAACTTTATTTTTATATTAGTCGAAACAAGATTTCGGGCAGATGTAATTTTTTTGTGGTCTTTCGCATGCTCTGTTGTTGCTGTGTATCGTTTGTATATCGATACGTATCGTATCGTGGTCATAGTATCGCGGTACGTATCGTATCGTGACTTTGCTGTATTGTTACACCCCTATCATTTAGTATATTTCTTACTCATGGTATTCATTTAAAAAGGTCTAGTGTTGGTTCGAGTCAAGGCAACATGTTTATGAAACTTTATTTCCATGAAAGTATAATGCATAAAAGTACATGTACACACATCCAAATGTCAACAAATATTGAATAAGTCGCAAAACACGTGAATTTCTTTGTTGCTGTAATGTAAGATACATATATTTATTTTAGAAGAAGGTATTAACATTTGTATACATTGATAAAAATCAAATAGTTGAAGAGACATCACATGTCTTTGATTTGCATTTCAGAATGCTTGGAGAAAAGGAAGAAGACGTTAGAATGTTTCAAATCTGATATTCAGTGGGCCACAGGTAACTAAACGGGAATTTCATGTTGAGCATATCTAAAAGTATATTTCCAGGCGGAGGGATCCCTGCCCAAAATGTTAGTGTCAAACCCTGATAACGTGATAAGTTATGACAACAAATGAACATAATGTGACAGTTTAACACAATATGTCAACATAATATTATATTTGATCTCAACATGTTGACATAACGTGATAGTTTGACACAACATGTCGCTTAACGTGATACATTATCGCAACAAGTCATCATACCGTGATAGGTTATCAAAACTTGCCGACATAACGTGATACTTTTATTAAAAGCAACATGCCGACAAAACGTGATATTAACACAACATGTCAACATAAAGTGATAAGTTATCACATCAAGTCGACACAACATGATCAATTAACACGTCATGTCGATATAACACGATAATTATTGCAACAAGTGGACATAACTGATAGGTTTACAAACCATTTCGTCATGACGTGATACTTTTCTATAACACAATTTTATGCCATAATTGGGCACATTATGTCTACTTGTTGAGCAGTTGTGGTAACATTTATCAGACTTATCAACATAAATATGTCAACATAATTATCGCATAAATCAACATATATTTGCTCAACAGGTCAACATAGTTTCACGTTATGCCGGCATGTCGTGATAATTAAGTCGATATGTTCAGATAAATTATGTCAACCTCTCAACATATCGATGGCAGATAGAAATATGCCACCATAGCTTTGACATGTGAAAATATGAACTCCACCCAGCAGCATACTTCACTTGTGTAAGGTCATGTGGGATAGATGTAACCATTCATTTCCAGAACTGAAAATGTTCCGTTATAGCGTCAACCATATTATATATGTGATGAGGACCAAATGGGTTGGTGATGCATTGTTTAATTTGAACTTTAGTATAATTATTAAAATGCTCATGAAATATAAATTTCATGGAAATGATACGTTTAACTGTGTATCAAATGTTGATGTACAATGTAATGCATTTTTGCAGATAATTTTCGGAGAAAAGAAAAATCAAGATCAGAGAGAGAAAAGTAGGTTATTTTGTGAAGATATATTCTACATTTAAAGGCTTATTAAGCCCCCACTTTTGAAAGAAGATGGGGTGACAGTGTATTGCTAAATGCACCTGTCGGTCGGTTGCGTTTCCCCCGCCGTGGTCCCATTTTTGTTGCCGATAATGGACATTGAATATAGGGAAATTTGTAAAAATGTGGAATGTTACTAATTTACCAGCTTGAATAAGAGAAAAAAAATGACAACATAATATATTTACCACTTTTTCTCAGATATATATCCAATACTGATGTGGATAACTAGTAGATGAAATGTGGCAATCTGTAAAACTTGTTTGTACTAGAGCTGGTATCCAAGATTGGTATGCATCAAGGCTATCCAGAAAATCCTAAATTTCAGGAATCCAGTTACAGTCAAAAGGAAGCAGCCATATCGTGGAGATGGGGAGCAAACAGTTGGTGTGGATGTTGTACCCCAAAGTCAGGATGAAAATCCAAAAGATGACAACGTGGATGCCGTACCTCCAACCGATGAAGACACAAAACATGCCGTGGATGCTGTACCTCCAACCGATGATGAAGATCCACCATGCCAAGGAGATGCTCCTCCACGTGATGATCCAAAAGATGAAGACGTGGATGTTGTACCTCCAACCGATGATGAAGATCCACAACATGACTACGTGGAAGCTGTACCTCCAACCGATGATGAAGATCCAAAAGATGACGTGGAAGCTGTACCTCCAACCGATGATGAAGATCCAAAAGATGACGATGTGGATGTTGTACCTCCATCCGATGATGAAGACCCAAAACATGACGTGGATGCTGTACCTCCAACCGATGATGAAGACCCAAAACATTACTACATGGATGCTGTACCTCCAACTGATGATGAAGACCCAAAACATGACTACATGGATGTTGTACCTCCAACTGATGATGAAGATCCAAAACATGACTACATGGATGTTGTACCTCCAACTGATGATGAAGATCCAAAAGATGACGACGTGGATGTTGTACCTCCATCCGATGATGAAGACCCAAAACATGACGGTGTTGATGTTGTACCTCCAACTGATGATGAGGATCCAAAAGATGACGATGTGGATGTTGTACCTCCATCCGATGATGAAGATCCAAAACATGACGGTGTTGATGTTGTACCTCCAACTGATGATGAGGATCCAAGAGATGACTACGTGGATGATGTACCTCCAACTGATGGTGAGGATCAAATAGATGATGATGATTCCAGAGATGGAGATTATATTCCTTCAAGTGAAGAGGATGAAGAAGGATACAGTTCTGATGTCATCGAGTTGCAAGACAAATGGCCTGTGGTCATTGATAAGATGATTGGTGACATTGTCAGCACACAAGACCCTGATGAATCGATGGATCTAAATACAAATAACAATGAATCTGAAAGAGAAGCTGAGGCAACAGAAGAAACAGAAACATTGGGAGAAAACGCAGAAGATTATACACTAGATGAAAGGCCACAAGAAAGAAAGCTCTCTCATTCAGACTGTGTATATGACGAAGAGTTTTCCAAGATATATGTGAAAAGATATCAGACTGGAAATGAGAAATCTAAGCATGGAAGGGTATATGACCGTGTGTATGCATGCCTGTATTGTCACCAACTTTTGACAAATATTAAAACACATATGATGAATAAGCATGCCCATAAAACAGAGGTCAAGGAAATTGCAAGTCTCAAGAATCGTAAGAAGTCCGCACTAGATAAGAAGTCCGCACTAGATAAGAAGGAAGAACAGGAATTAGACAAAGAGCTGAAGAGAAAACTATCGATATTAAGAAATAGAGGAAACAGTCTTCATAACAGAAAAGTTCTAAAGTGGAAGGAAGGTGAACTCCTTGTGCCAAGAAGAAGCGGAAAGGATAGAAAATTTCGCATTAATATGGACCTTGTCCAAACTGTGAGGAATGGATAATTTTAAATACATCAATAAACAATCATCAGGTGGCATGCCCTGCATCCACTTCTATGAAGGACTTTCATAAAGGAACCTCAATGCCGACAGTAAGTGTACTGACTGGGAAAATCACCCTGAAAGGTTCTAAAACCTTGTAAAAGGAGGTTATTCCATGCATGAAGAGGGATGCCATAGCTGATATTGCTATACATGATGATCTCATTGTGGGCCTTGGAGACATCTGGGTAATGAAAAATGTAGATAATAAGAGAAAGAGAAAGTACTATAGCAGTTTCCATATGAGGCTTGCAGCAAGGCTTCTTCAAGATCTTCGCAAGAAGAAGGATCAGACACAACTGAGTTTTCAGGAAGCACTGAAACCAGCAAACTTTGATCTATTTGTCGAGTCTTCCTTGGCCTGTGCATGTTCAGATTCGTCTCAATTTGGAACCGATGAATTGCATCATCCATTTCACGTCTTGCTGGGTTAAAGATGGCTAATTCAATAAAGATGTCGGATGAAATAGGAAGACGAGAGGCCACAGATTTTATACAGTTAATGAAAGTGGAATGGAGCACAAGGGTCAACCGAATATCACGAGCGACACTGGCCGAGAGGAATTTCAACAAAAGAAAACCACTTCCAGACCCTGATTATATCGTCAAACTGGCCACTTATTTGGTTGCTGAACTCCAGAAATTTGAGACTAAGCTGGATCCTGCTTCAGCTGACTGTGTGAAATTTCGGGAGGTGGCAGTGCTTGTACAATCGAGACTGTTACTATACAACAGGAGGCGGCCAGGGGAGCTTGAGGCCTTAAGGTGAGTAAGATTAGATTGTTTGTTTGTTTCTGGGTTTAATGTCGCTTTAACGGTACTGGCCCACGATTGAGACTCTCTATAATGCATTTTAAATAAATAGGTACCAAAGTTACTATTAAACTATTTCGCTTGGTTTAAAAACAAGAGGGCCATGATGGCCCTAATTCGCTCACCTGACTCCATGAACACCAGAGGAGAATGTGACATTGAGTTCATTTGTTTTAAAAAAATTGTGCTATTTTTAGATGGCGGTCATCTTGGATTAAGCGATGACTCATTTTACAAAATCTGAAAAGGCTTCACCCAGCATCGGCCATGTGGTTCCTGAGAAAAAGACGTTAAAAATCTTGAATAAATGGACATTTTGGTGGCCATCATGGAGGACATAATCATCCGATTCCGACAAATATTGCACCAGAGTGATCGCCTCATTGATACCTTCAATTTGATATATGACATGACCATATTCAGTCAAAAATAAAATTTGACCCAAATTTGACCCCACGGGCCACGCCCATTTTTGACCCCAGGGTCACCATTTTAACAACTTTCAAAGAGCAATGTACATCGATCATTCCTACCAAGTTTCGTCGAAATCCGGCTAGCGGTTCATGAGAACAAGATTTGTTAAGAATTTATGCTATTTTCAGACGGCGGCCATCTTGGATTATCGATGACCTCCATTTTAACAAATCTGAAAAGGCTTCACCCATGGACCATAACTTTTAAGTTTGGCTACCATGGGCCAAGCGGTTCATGTGAAGAAGAATTTTGAAATCTCTAATAAAAGAACGACCTTTTGACATTTCAGCAGCCATCTTGGATGACATAACAATCCGATTTCGACAAAAAATGTACCAGAGTGATCGCCTCATTGATACCTTCGATTTGATATATAACATGACCATATTCGGTCAAAAATAAAATTTGACCCCACGGGCCACGCCCATTTTTGACCCCGGGGTCACCATTTTAACAACTTTGAAAGAGCATTGTACATCGATCATTCCTACCAAGTTTCGTCGAAATCCGGCAAGCGGTTCATGAGAAGAAGATTTTTTAAGAATGTATGCTATTTTTAGACGGCGGCCATCTTGGATTAGCGATGACCTCCATTTTGACAAATCTGAAAAGGCTTCACACATGGACCATAACTTTTAAGTTTGGCTACCATGGGCCAAGCGGTTCATGTGAAGAAGAATTTTGAAATCTCTAATAAAAGAACGACCTTTTGACCTTTCGGCGGCCATCTTGGATGACAAAACAATCCGATTTCGACAGAAAATGCACCAGAGTGATCGCCTCATTGATACCTTCAATTTGATATATGACATGACCATATTCAGTCAAAAATAAAATTTAACCCCAATTTGACACCACGGGCCACGCCCATTTTTGACCCCGGGGTCACCATTTTAACAACTTTGAAAGAGCAATGAACATCGATCATTCCTACCAAGTTTCGTCGAAATCCGGCAAGCAGTTCATGAGAAGAAGATTTTTTAAGAATTTATGCTATTTTTAGATGGCGGCCATCTTGGATTAAGCGATGACCTCTATTTTAACAAATCTGAAAAGTCTTCACCCATGGACCATAACTTTTAAGTTTGGCTACCATGCGCCAAGCGGTTCATGTGAAGAAGAATTTTGAAATCTCTAATGAAAGAAAGACCTTTTGACCTTTCGGCGGCCATCTTGGATGACATAACAATCCGATTTCGACAGAAAATGCACCAGAGTGATCGCCTCATTGATACCTTCAATTTGATATATGACATGACCGTATTCGGTCAAAAATAAAATTTGACCCCAATTTGACCCCACGGGCCACGCCCATTTTTAACTTTCAAAGAGCAATGTACATCGATCATTCCTACCAAGTTTCGTCGAAATCCGGCAAGCAGTTCATGAGAAGAAGATTTTTTAAGAATTTGTGCTATTTTTAGACGGCGGCCATCTTGGATTACGTAATGACGTCATTTTAACAATTTTGTAATCCCCCTACCTAAGGACCACGACCATGAAGTTTGGTGACCATAGGCCCAATGGTTACCGAGGAGAAGACGTTTGCAAATGTTCACGGACGACGACGACGGACACATTGCGGTAACAATAGCTCACATGAGCTTCGCTCAGGTGAGCTAAAAATATGGTGGTTGGTATATACGAGGGTTGTTCAATATATGTCGGGACAAGTGGTGTAACTTTTGTATCCATTATCATAGGACACAGAAATTGTGTACCAATGAAGCTAATCATATAATCTATTAATGGGCAAAAGAAAACTGATATACTTCAAATATAAAACACGCTGTGGTAACTATGGTAACGTCAGGTAGCATTGAGCGGGGCAATTATTGGCGTCACAGTGAAATCTGTGCATTTATTGCATTGTATCTAGTGTATTTTAATGACACCATTGAGTTTAAAACTTAGAACGATATATACATTCACCACAAATATATGAAGATGATTGTAGTGATATATATTAACGTCATATTTAGAAGGAATATATTTTATGACGTCATTTGACAGTGATCATTAATAAAGTCCGAAAGGCCCCGAAAATACGAAACAGTGTCTGTCAATATGTGACACATAAATGATTTTTTTATAGAAAATGATGCAAAAATACACGTTTGTTCAGTTATAAATGTACAATTATTATGTAATGATTATAAATTCACAAATTACACACTATTTCTTCGCTGAAAATGAAAGAATGGCATCCGATGAACAACATATATCCATTTGCTAGCCGTATCGCCGTCATCCATTTTGACATTTTTAGACAACATTTCGTCTAAAACCGACACATATTTGCATTTTGCGTAACATGTAGTTAATTATTTGGTATTCAAGGTATATTAACGCTATTGTGAAGTACCTGCAACGATAATGTGTGCAAAATGGTTCACGTTTATTTGAGATCAGAAATGACTGTTTGAAATCCTTATGAGTAGAGGAAATGATAATTGATTTTCAATGAAAATTAACAAGATCCATCACAAATTATTTCAAATTTAGACCTGGGCCCGAGATTATAAAACTTTCCTGAGCACGTTTTCATGCTCAACTCAGGATTTGATAGACAACTCAACATACAAAATCCTGAGTTGAGCATGAAAACGTGCTCAGGAAAGTTTTATTCTCGGGCCCTGAAGTATTAATGTTATGTGATAAATATATTTCTCATACAGAACACTTTAAGCATAAAAGTATTTATTTTCCTTTGTCCATTAGCCTGGGGTACTACAGGAGGTCAACGAGCGTTACAGAATCGGACATGTCTCTTCGACAACAGTTAACCTCCCTAGAAAAAATGATGTTGGAATCCCAGGAATTAGTAGAGATCAGAGGCAAGGTGAGAACTAAACATGAGTTTATGAAAACCAATTTTTTTAGCATCAAATTTGAACTTCAAATATTTTTAGCTCACCTGAGCAAAGCTCAAGTGAAAGTGAGCTATTGTTACGGAATACCACTTTTCGTCTGCCGTCCGTCCGCCCGTCGTCATCCGTTAACATAAAATGGTGACCCCGGGTCAAAAATGGGCATGGCCCGGGGGTCAAAGGTGAAGGTCATACACCTTTTTTTGCCAAAAATGGCCATGATGTATATCAAATCGAAGATATTGATGAGTAGATCACTTTGGTATGGTTTTTGTTGCGTTCCCATAATTAGGTAATCCAAGATGGCCGTCAAAAGGTTTTGGCCTATATAATGGTTAAAGTTGACCTTATTTGGTGTCATCAGGTGAGCGCAGGCCCATTTGGGTGTCTTGTTTGGTTTAGTGTTAATCTTCATGCCTTTGAATTTGCACTATTTTCTATGTCAGAATGGGACTCGCGTTCCGGTGATCATCCCGAAGGAAGCTGTTCTAGCCATGGAATATCTGGCAAACCCCACGACGAGAAAGAATTCAGGCATCAAAGATGATAACATATTTTTATTTGCCAACTCTGGTAGGTCATGTAAATCAAGCTCTCAGATAATTAATAACGGGTATAGCCCTAATTGTATCCCCCGGACGAAAGTCGGGGGATACTATGGATTTGACGTCGTCCAGCGTCCGCCGCAGACGTTTTCGTGTTCGGAGCATAAGTCCGAAACAGTATGGAATATTTTGACGAAACACATGCATAGATATCGACCCAATGGTGTGTCACGCACACAAGAACAACAACTCTCACATCGATAATTTTGGAGCTATCGAACCTTGTTAATGTTGTGACAAAGCCCCAGATAGGGGATACAATGCTGTCGTGGGTGACTGTCGTTCTAGTTTTATAAGTTATTAACTGGTTATGGAGATAATAGCAAGTGCAAAATGTAATCGGGGGAGAAAATATGTGGTAGCCCAACCAGAAATCGAACCCAGGACCTTCCATATTCTGCTCTTGCTGACTGAGCTACGTGTACCTGGCCATATTCTATCTCTCTATTGTGGAATAGACACCTCCACAAAAACATTAAAGGTTCCCTGTAGTGGATTTGCCAGTAATACTTATATTATAAATCTCATCAAATGAACAAGACTATTGAAAACCGCATGCAAATCCTTATTACTGTGAATAAAATATGTGAAAATGTTCTAAAGATCTATTAATATATACTAGATCATCTTATGAAATCTGTTAAGATGAAATGTTAAAAAGAAAATTAAAGAAAATAAAACCAAGTATTTTAGGTACTTTGTGATGTCACAGTAATTCACGCATACATTGCAAATTCATTATTTTTTTTAAATCCATATAACTTTTTCATCGATTGGTAAATATTCGCATGTGATTTTCACCAGTCTCATTAATTTTATGAGCTCTATAATATAAATGTTAATGACTAATCCACTACTGGGAACCTTTATGTTTTGATAGCCATGTGACAAAACAGTTACCTTGTATAATGTTCTAAGTAACATCAGGGGTCAAATATGCACACACACACACCAAAGTCGGACCCCATGGGCTGATAAATATGTTGCTTCTCAAACCATTCCATTTAACTATTTCTTGCTATCATTTTATCAGCTTTGGATGTTCTCAGAGCAGCTAGTAGTCTTGAGGAAACAAGAAGTCGTTGTGACCTAAAGTTCCCAGCGAGAGTCCATGCAACAAATCTGAGAAAGCACTGCGCCACCATAGCACAGGTAAGAAATGTCAGGATACTGTTGGGTACTATCTACTTTACAATTCTATCTTCTATTATATGCCTTTCTGTGATACAGGCCGTTTTCCAGTGTATTGTGCGTGTATGATACAATACCACGTATCCAGCTCTGCATACATTGTATCCCACTGTAGCCGTTGTAAACACATGTGCGATGCCGTATCGCACTGTAGGTCGTGGAAACTTTATATGCCAAAGAGATCTATGTTGTTTTGCAGAATGACATCGTATATTTTGTGTGTGACGTCATAACTGTGGCACTTACATTTCTATGCCCCCTAGATCAAGGCTCTTGGGGCATATTGTTTTTGGTCTGTCTGTTTGTTTGAAACTTTAACCTTGGCCGTAACTTTTGAACTAGTAGAGATAGTCTTCATATTTGGCATGCATACTCATCTCATGAAGCGGTGTCATGTCAAGGTCAAACTTATAGGTCAAAGCACCTGTTGGGGCATAGTGTTTCACAAACACATCGTGGTCATTTTAGGCGTCATATTTAACTGCCTCTTGATTTTGTTTGTTTATTAGACACATGTATTCCGTGTTAAAATTTGAAGATCCTTTTATCTGTTAAAAGGAAAGCATATAATAAACACATTATGCACGTATCAATGTTTTCCCTGCCCGCGCAACCCCCGGGAAATTTGACAAATTGTAAAAGTGACTGTCTAATTCCCGACTGTTGGGTGAAAATATGTGTATAATTGCCCGCCACTGAGCAAGCTATCATGATATGAGACCACTAAATTGAAATTTCCTGTCTCTTGATTATGTCTAATTCCCGCATGTCGGGATTTTTTTTGCTGTCTAATTCCCCGTGTATGCCCGCCGCCGCCCCCTCGGGCGGGGAAGACATTGATAGGTGCATTACCAACTGACAGCTTGATACACATTGAAGTATCCAACTCGATTTACTTGGCGGGGAAAAAATACACTTGTGGCAAGTCGCTCATGTGATCTGGTTTCCAAGTACGTCTCGTTGGATACTTCAATATGTATCAGTATGTCAGCTGGTAATGTGTATGTGATGTAGGTTACCCGAGTCAAAAGCAGACGGGATTCGACCCCGTTGACCCGGCCTAATATGACCTTAGCTGTTGACAGGCCGTTAAACACCAACAATCAATCAATCAATCAATCAATCAAAAGCAGAATCACACTTTTCTACTATGATAATACAAGTTGATGCACTTTGGTGTAAAACTTAAGAAGAACTGTTAGCCTGATGTCCTACAATAAATCTGAAATATATTGTTTTTGTAACATAATGTCAAATATAACAGACTGATTAATAATACCTATTGATCTCTGTGTTTTTTTTAGCTGAAAGTGCATTAATGACTGCCAATTTTCACCACTTCCAGGTTATTGGGTTGAAGGACCACGAAATTAAATGGCTATGTCGTCATCTTGGTCACACCCGAAAGGTCCACGAGCAGCATTACAGGTCAACATCGGGATTGATTGAACGTTTGGACGTTGCCAAATTGATATTGGTTCAGGAAGGCAACCTGCAGGGAAAATTCCAGGGGAAATCTTTAAATGACATCACCTTTGAAGGTACATCTTTTTATACTTGGCAGTGGAAAGGTTTCAAAGCATTATATCTTGTGAAAGTATGTAATTATGATTATCAGTTTCCACTCTAGTAACCAAAATATTATACCCCCACTTCACTTAGTGAATTCATGTGCAGTACTAGACATTGCTGTTAAACGGACGTAAAACCAAATCAATCAATCAATGTAACAGTTACGTTGCATAATGATTAATTGCTATACAATATCTCTCGACCTTTAGATATTCTCCATGAGGAATCCATTGACACTGAAGTTGCTGCTGCAGCACCTGTGGATGATGTTGGGATCCCTAGGGACCATGTAGATGAGATGTCTGCCATTAGAGATGCTGGTACGTATGTGTGTCCAGTCACGACAAAATGGGTCTTATTGTGTTTTGTACTCAGTGATGCTCCTCACCAGCTAGCAACTGTTGTGTCTGATTTGCAGTTTTAGTTGCAGGCATCTGGGATGCTCCATAATGATACTGCACAGGCTGAACTGGGGCTATACAGGTTGCAAACCCAATAAGCCTTATTTTGTTGTGGCTCGTCACATATATTGGACTTGCAGGGATTTAAAAAAGACTTGCCTGAGGTTGTGGGTTCTATTCCCGCTCCTGGCAGAAAGGTCCCCTCTCTATATGACCTTAGCTGTTGCTGGGACATCATTGAAGAAAAAGAGTGTTACTAAATGCTAGTAGTGGTGTTTTGATTTATCGAGTTGGCCGATCATTGCTTGTTTGGAACATTATTTTTTAATTATAATTTTCTGTAATCAATTACGTTAAACAATAACAGTTCTGTAGTTACTGAAGAAAATCCTTATTAATGATAAAACATGCACTAATATGAACAATGTCCATAATAGTGTGCAAAATTATGATAAACTATATCGTAACGCAAGAATTATTTATTGTGGAAACCCTTGTTGATTACTACTAATAACACTATGTTGAAAAAAATGACTTGGCATTCACTTTTCAAATATAATATTTACATATATGTAACAATCAAAGGCCTTATTAATGAACAGTATGCCATAATTAGTTGATTAAATGATCTATGATGAGTAATTAATGATCGATTGTGATTTTCTAACTGATTTCCGCCACTATTACTACATAATATCCCTAATAGCCACCTAGACAAGAATTTTATGAAACTTAATTCATGGCATACTGGCTTTTCTGTACATGTGAAAGAAATATAGTATGCTATGTGTCTTGCATTTCACATATTGTAGAGGACTTCACATATGATGATGGGGTGGACATTCTGGGAACTAGGAAGAAACTAAGGAAGAGTAAGTAATATTTGTGAAACATGTTCGGGCTGATTCAAAATCAGGAATGGCCACCTTGACTGCTTTATCGCAGATGACACAAATGGGATAAATTTCTTATTACATTTCTGTAATCAATAGAACTACTATTGAGATTTTCAGAGTTGTTATGCCACCGCAACAATAGTTGTCGGTGGCATATAGTGTTTACCCTGTCTGTCTGTCTGTCAGCAATCACCATTTCCGTGCGATAACTTTAATACCTTTCTTCCGATCTTCGCGTGTACATTCATACCGATGAAGGGAAGACGCCTATTGAAAGTGGTGTTCGTCGGCCCAAAGTCAAGGTGACTGGTGCTAGACATGGATTGCAATATTTTTGTTTCTGTGCGATAACTCGACTACCGTGTCTCCGATCATTGCGATACTTCGCATGTACATTTATATTGATCAAGGGAAGACGTCTATTGAAAGTGGGGTTTGTCGGGTCAAGGTCACGGGTGCTAAAAATTGATTGAATATTGTGCAATATTTTTTTACTGACTGGCTCACAGCGGTGGCATTTTGTTTTACAAACAATTTTCTTGTTTTGTCACGTTTCGGCTAGCCTTTAAAATGCAGTAATTATTAGATTTTTTATGTTCATTTCTGCCAGTCTGATAGGGACTGAAGATGGGATAAATTTGTATTTGAAGGAAACAGACTTTATTGTTTTGATATCGATATATTGTGATTTTGTCGCTTGCCATCCTAAGACAATTATACATTAGAATGCAATATATTTGGAGTAAAGAGACATGTCATTTTAGACTTTAATAGTATCAATATAATTAAATCTCGGATTAAAATCTGTGATGAAATCTGAACTTGATCTGATTCTACTGGTAGGATACTCACTCATTCACGCAGCCAGCACCGTCTACCTCCTTTGATGTTGATGGGAGGCTATCCAGCCATTAGATGTCTGCAAAATCGTTTATGTCACTTGTGTTTTGTTTTTTAATAGGCACAAGAAAAAGATGGTCAGTAGAGGAGGAGGAAGAGCTGAGAAAATATTTTCCGTATTATTTCAATAAAAACAATACAAGGACCTGCCCAACTCGGAAAGAGTGTGTCGAGGCTATTACGAAAAGTCGCGAGTGTGGTGGATCCCTACATAAGCGGGGGTGGGAAATGATAAAAAAGAAAATGAACAATTGGATGAAGAAAAACTGATTCACTTACTGCCTCACATTGTTTAACCCTTTATGCCATGAATATTCATGTAAAATTTTATAAATTTATGAATATTAAGAAACTGAACTTTTATAATGGCCTGTGAAACAAGATTTTATTGCTGTGGTAGATAGTGTAGAATCAGATCTGTAACATTCTATAAGCATAGTAGACCCTGATCAGACAGCTCCTAGCTGTCTGATCAGGGTCTACTCTGTTTACCAAATCGTAAATAATCTCATTATATGGAGTAATAGGTTAAGCCCTTTGTCTTTGACAATTTTATTGTCTGCAACATTCTGTTTGAATACTTTTGTTTTTATCTATAGATTTGGCTGAAGTACCGTAGTGGCTGAACGTCAAACAGTTTGGATCTCAGATAGTCCCACGGTTTGTGAGGCCTGATCTGGATCCAAACTGTTTGCAAATGATATATATATTTATATGTAGACGGTTTCAAAAGAGGTCTTTGGGAGCCTTAAATTGGCTTTCTAGTGAAGTTTTAATTTCTGAAATTGGACCAAAGTATATTTTGCCCTTTTTGTCCAGAGTATGACAAACAGCGCAGATGCAGATGGCACCAGATAAGGATATTGTGATTTCAGTGCTGAAACGGAACTGTAATTTCAGTGTTGAATTTGCCACGTTCCCCCTATATCATGTATACAGGTGTATTCCTGTCTGTATATGACCATTTCATCATCATCATCATGTTCTTCTAGTCAACTTTTCTAGTCAACTTTCCAATGCATGTCATGTGCAGGCCGTTTCATAATCATGATAATATCTGTTACAATTTTGTGCGTCTATAAATTTTATGACATACATAATATACACATAGTTGTCTGGGAGGTTTTAAAGTTTTGATTGATATATTGTATTGATATATTTTAATGCCCGAAAATATAATTAAATATATAATTTTTATGCACCCCGAACATTTGGTGGGGGTGGGGCATATTGTTGCTGCTTTGTCGGTTTCACATGCCGCATCACAGGCGCTGTCACTTTTAAATCTATCGTTTTGTATAAATTGTAACAGACATGAAACACCCAATACATTGTATTTAAGCCAGCGCATGTGAAAAGGTACAATTTGACATTTCCAGAAACCATAGCTCAAAACAAGCATACACCTACATGTATTTGCCATTTAATTAGAGCATGTGTTGACGGTTTAATAGTCACATATTGAGAGATTCTTTTATAGTATGGCAAACAACATAGGCCCTGATTAGACGCAGATGCGCAGGCTGATCTTGAGCTTCGTTGGTTGCAAACGCCCAGGTGTACCTTTTCGCATGCGCTGGCTCATTTGTTAATTTTTGTCTTGCCCCCAGTAGTGGGGAAGACATACAAGTTGCTTGTTGCGTTCAAATAATAATTAAAACAATGTCCCGACTTTCATGTTTATACATATATGCGATTTTCCACCCTATACAGTATACACAGACCCGTCTGAATGTGACCTTTGCTGTTGGAACGGACATAAAACCTTGTTTCATCATCATACACCCCCTGTGGTGTGGGGGTTGATCAGCTGTGTCTGACCCCAGGAAAGAATAAACCACAGTTTATCATGCTTCTCGTAAAAGGCGAGTAAAAGGATTTTAACGATGGGATTCCTTTTCTCGGAATCTTTTGTACCCAATTCTACTCTTAGGTACAGTTTTGGCTTTTTTGCATATGAGAGTTGAGTCGGGTCATGCCCCTTATAGTAATATGATTTGTCCTAAACTCCTAATCCTATTACTTTTAGGGGAAGGGGTTAATGACTGGTGTGTTACGGCCTGGCACCAAATATGGTTATTCTAATGTCAGGCCCCGCCCCCATACAGATGAATACGGGAGTCGAACCTGTTGACCCGTCTGTAATGACCTTGGCTGTTGAACGGACGTAAAACTCAAATCAAATATTAAAAGAACAGATTGGCCCTTATCAAATTTTGAGGACATTTAGTGTATTGCAGTAGTCCGTACATTATGAAGCAAACAGTTCGGAAATCAGTCCATGTATTATGTGGAAATAGTCCAGATATTATGAGGCGAAATAGTCCAGATATTATGAGACAAAGAGTCCATGTATTATGTGGAAACAGTCGAAATATTACGAGGCAAACGGTCAATGAATTATTTCAAATATCATTTCAAATAAAATGTAATTGGTAATATCAATCCAAGATGTCTATATAGTCACAATCAGGGTCTACAACCAGGGATTGCAACAAACACTGGTATATACCAAAATCCTTATCAGGATGTGTAGTTTATGAATTTATGTAGTAATATAAGGCAATACATTAATATTAATAAATGAGTAAATGAATAGTTCATGCTTAAACAAGCATTGTCCTTAGTTCTTCAGTATTAAACTCGTAATATTTGAACTAGAAAAAAAACTCGCAATATTTAGACAGTTTAAAAAGCTCACAACCATAAATTTTCAGAACTTTTTTTTAAGCTCACAAGTTTTGACTGAAAATAAGCTCATAATAAAAACAAGAGGGCCATGATGGCCCTAATTCGCTCACCTGACTCCATGAACACCAGAGGAGAATGTGACATTGAGTTCATGTGTTTTAAAAAAATTGTGCTATTTTTAGATGGCGGTCATCTTGGATTAAGCGATGACTCTCATTTTACAAAATCTGAAAATGCTTCACTCAGCATCGGCCATGTGGTTCCTTGAGAAAAAGACGTTAAAAATCTTGAATAAATGGACCTTTTGGTGGCCATCATGGATGACATAATCATCCGATTCCGACAAATATTGCACCAGAGTGATCGCCTCATTGATACCTTCAATTTGATATATGACATGACCATATTCAGTTAAAAATAAAATTTGACCCCAATTTGACCCCACGGGCAACGCCCATTTTTGACCCCGGGGTCACCATTTTCACAACTTTCAAAGAGCAATGTACATCGATCATTCCTACCAAGTTTCGTCGAAATCCAGCTAGCGGTTCATGAGAAGAAGATTTTTTAAGAATTTATGCTATTTTTAGATGGCGGCCATCTTGGATTAGCGATGACCTCCATTTTAACAAATCTGAAAAGGCTTCACCCATGGACCATAACTTTTAAGTTTGGCTACCATGGGCCAAGCGGTTCATGTGAAGAAGAATTTTGAAATCTCTAATAAAAGAACGACCTTTTGACATTTCGGCGGCCATCTTGGATGACATAACAATCCGATTTGGACAAAAAATGTACCAGAGTGATCACCTCATTGATACCTTCGATTTGATATATAACATGACCATATTCGGTCAAAAATAAAATTTGACCCCACGGGACACGCCCATATTTGACCCCGGGGTCACCATTTTAACAACTTTGAAAGAGCAATGTACATCGATCATTCCTACCAAGTTTCGTCGAAATCCAGCTAGCGGTTCATGAGAAGAAGATTTTTTAAGAATTTATGCTATTTTTAGATGGCGGCCATCTTGGATTAGCGATGACCTCCATTTTAACAAATCTGAAAATGCTTCACACATGGACCATAACTTTTAAGTTTGGCTAGCATGGGCCAAGCGGTTCATGTGAAGAAGAATTTTGAAATCTCTAATAAAAGAACGACCTTTTGACCTTTCGGTGGCCATCTTGGATGACATAACAATCCAATTTCGACAGAAAATGCACCAGAGTGATCGCCTCATTGATACCTTCAATTTGATATATGACATGACCATATTCGGTCAAAAATAAAATTTGACCCCAATTTGACCCCACGGGCCACGCCCATTTTTGACCCCGGGGTCACCATTTTAACAACTTTGAAAGAGCAATGTACATCGATCATTCCTACCAAGTTCGTCGAAATCCGGCAAGCGGTTCATGAGAAGAAGATTTTTTAAGAATTTATGCTATTTTTAGACGGCGGCCATCTTGGATTAGCGATGACCTCTATTTTAACAAATCTGAAAAGGCTTCACCCATGGACCATAACTTTTAAGTTTGGCTACCATGGGCCAAGCGGTTCATGTGAAGAAGAATTTTGAAATCTCTAATAAAAGAACGACCTTTTGACCTTTCGGCGGCCATCTTGGATGACATAACAATCCAATTTCGACAGAAAATGCACCAGAGTGATCGCCTCATTGATACCTTCAATTTGATATATGACATGACCATATTCGGTCAAAAATAAAATTTGACCCCAAGGGCCACGCCCATTTTTGACCCCGTGGTCACCATTTTAACAAGAGCAATGTACATTGATCATTCCTACCAAGTTTCGTCGAAATCCGGCAAGCGGTTCATGAGAAGAAGATTTTTTAAGAATTTATGCTATTTTAGATGGCGGCCATCTTGGATTAGCGATGACCTCCATTTTAACAAATCTGAAAAGGCTTCACCCATGGACCATAACTTTTAAGTTTGGCTACCATGGGCCAAGCGGTTCATGTGAAGAAGAATTTTGAAATCTCTGATAAAAGAACGACCTTTTTTTTGACCTTTCGGCGGCCATCTTGGATGACATAACAATCCGATTTCGACAAAAAATGCACCAGAGTGATCGCCTCATTGATACCTTCAATTTGATATATGAAATGACCATATTCAGTCAAAAATAAAATTTGACCCCAATTTGACCCCCCCACGGGCCACGCCCATTTTTAACCCCAGGGTCACCATTTTAACAACTTTGAAAGAGCAATGTACAGCGATCATTCCTACCAAGTTTTGTCGAAATCCGGTTGGCGGTTCTTGAGAAGAAGATTTTTTAAGAATTTGTGCTATTTTTAGACGGCGGCCATCTTGGATTACGTAATGACGTCATTTTAACAATTTTGTAATCCCCCTACCTAAGGACCATGACCATGAAGTTTGGTGACCATAGGCCCAATGGTTTCCGAGGAGAAGACGTTTGAAAATGTTCACGGACGACGACGACGACGGACGACGACGGACACATTGCGGGAACAATAGCTCACATGAGCTTCGCTCAGGTGAGCTAAAAACCCACAAGTGGTATTTGTTGGTCCGTCCGTCTGTCCGTCCGACTTTTCGGTTAACCACTTTGTCACAGTTTCTCAAATATGCTGCAGGTGGCATCCGCGTTCGACAGACGCATTTCTTGTTAAAAATTATGATGCCTCATTTGCATGATCCCGTACATTTTTTTTATCCAACCTGTTCCCGAAAATGGAAATGATTAAGTACAGTAGAACTTCGATAACTAGAACAGGTCTGGCTCGAACACCATGGAAAACTCGATTTGGTTCGACAGTCCCGGCAAATTTCCTATATAATTCATGTAATAAAACACCTTAAACTCGAACTATGAATTACTCGAACAGTCGAACCTGTGATTTAGTCCCGTGGACGGTCAAACAGTGGTAATTACCGCTAATAACTCAATAACTCGAACAGGTAAGTCTGTGATCAGCTATTTGTCTAACGAGGTGCGAATTCCACCATTGCGGGCGGTCGCGTTGAGTAGTTTCCCTTGACGCGGGATGACATTTAATCACGAATAGCAAACAATAGCGGCGTGAATTACAGGCGATATGATGTCCACGCTAATTAAGTGATTTGAACAAAATTCATTTTATGTAATTGGGGGTTTTAATTGGCTTTGAGCGACTATTGACACATTTCTATGTCTATCGAGTGAATAATGCGTGCTTAGTTTGTGAATAAAACAAGATGAATTCGAGCAATCGTCATTCTATGACAATTATGTCTGAGAGTACACTAGTATCTGAGCAACTTGGCAAAGGACCTGGTCTAACCAGGGGGATACCCGAGTCAGAAACAAATATTGGTTCTGCCGAGCAATCTAAGGAAGGACCTGGCAACAGGGGGATACTTAGATCGGCTACTGGAAAGCAGGGCACGAAGCGTAAATTTTGTTTATATTTTCCGTTTGTATATTTATTCCAACCACTGTGCTATGTGCTATTTTTAGACACTGGGAATACCAGTATTATGTATAGACGCAAAGCGGAACATAGCGGTTTATTTGACGTATAATTACATGTAAATATTGAATAAAAGAGCAACTTTACAATTGTATTTGTTATTTTTCATTTCTCCCCCCAAATGTAATGCATATACAATGGCATGTCACATCGGTCATCTCATATATTCACATAAGTGATTTTATTGACTGAATGTGACAGTACATTTTTGAAACTTCATTCCCTCGAACTATGCATTGCTCGAACTCAAACTCGATTCCGTTGCCGGTTCGAGCGATCGAAGTTCTACTGTACAACCCACATACTCGATGATGCAAAGCAGACACATTTTACAAACTATATACCGTTTAACAGAATAAATATATAGATGTAATGTTAGGGCATTTAAGTATTATTCGTTGGATATCTGAATATGACAGTGTGGCTAGAATTCATAAAATGCATTGTTTTATAAACGTATTAACGGTCGTCTCGATTCAAACACCAGTTAAGTTAAAAAAAAAGTAACATGTTGGATAGTGATATGTGGTGGGCACCCCTTGATTATGAAGCTGTGAAAGTTTGGTGGTCCTAGGTGGTACAGTACCAAAGAAATGGACTTAAACACGAAAACTTAACATTGAAAACGCGAAAACTTAACATTGAAAA
This sequence comes from Conchocele bisecta, assembly GCA_029237695.1. Taxonomy (NCBI): domain Eukaryota; kingdom Metazoa; phylum Mollusca; class Bivalvia; order Lucinida; family Thyasiridae; genus Conchocele; species Conchocele bisecta. Next base: position 65,752,362 of record CM055267.1, read on the forward strand.
TGGCTAAGTCGATTGCGCGGAAAAAATGGGTCAAGTTAAAAAAAAAGTAACATGTTGAATAGTGATATGTGGTGGGCACCCCTTGATTATGAAGCTGTGAAAGTTTGGTGGTCCTAGGTGGTACAGTACCAAAGAAATGGACTTAAACACGAAAACTTAACATTGAAAACGCGAAAACTTAACATTGAAAATGGCTAAGTTGATTGCGCGGAAAAAATGGGTCAAGTTAAAAAAAAGTAACATGTTGGATAGTGATATGTGGTGGGCACCCCTTGATTATGAAGCTGTGAAAGTTTGGTGGTCCTAGGTGGTACAGTACCAAAGAAATGGACTTAAAACACGAAAACTTAACATTGAAAACGCGAAAACTTAACATTGAAAATGGCTAAGTCGATTGCGCGGAAAAAAATGGGTCAAGTTAAAAAAAAAGTAACATGTTGGATAGTGATATGTGGTGGGCACCCCTTGATTATGAAGCTGTGAAAGTTTGGTGGTCCTAGGTGGTACAGTAACAAAGAAATGGACTCAAACACGAAAACTTAACATTGATTGTGGACGCCGTCCACCGCCTGGCCGCCCGCCCGCCCGCCCGGCTTTCGCCAATCCAATAGCCTGGATTTTTTTTAAAAAAAACCTGGCTAAAAATATAATGAATTGTCATCTGCTATTTTTGAACTATTTATAGCCCACAAATTTCCCAGCATGCACAGAGTTAATACATGGCGGATTATTTTCGTCATAACTTCAGTATGTCATGCATGCGTAGGACAGGTGAAACTATGGCGAATACAGCTGAACCGGTAATACAAACCTCTGAAATTACATACTGTAATATTCGCACATGGTCGCTGAAAAAATAATCATAGCTCTGTAGATATACTAGAGGTATAACAATGTACTAAACTCATGCATGAATCTCACGCAAACTGATTTGTGACTGCGGTGAATTAGAGCTCTGTGTATATATATACCAGATGTATACCAATGTTCTAAATCCATGCATGAATCTCATGTAAACTGATTTGCGACTGCGACTCGTAGCTCTATGTTTATACCAGGGGCACGTTTCACTAAACTTCGTACATGTACGACTAAAATGTTCGTAAGTGCAAATTTAGAATCGTCTGGAAAATTCATTTGATGGATCTACATTTATTGAGCATAGGCTGCATCCTATGCTCAATAAATGTAAATCCAACAATTGTTTACAACAAAACATTGTTAATGTGACATTTACAGACTATCATAATTTTGTACTTACAAACATTTTAGTCGTGCAAAGTTATGAAACGGGCCCCAGATGTATACCAATGTTTTAAATCCATACATGAATCTCATGTAAACTGATTTGTGACTGCAACTCGTAGCTCTATGTTTATACCAGTAGCCAATTTCATCAAAATTGCAAAGTACATGTATACTACTTATCTAGCAAACTAGCAAAGTATACTTTGAGGGAGTAATCATTGATTTTTCCCCAAATGCATTATTTCATATAGAACAAAGCACTCCATATATTTGAGGATTAAAATTATGCAGACTTATTATACTGAATTTATTACATTATCACAGCGAAAATAGCTGCGATAATGTAATAACTTCAGTATAATAAAAATTAATAAATTTATACTTAAATTTAAAATTTCTACCTCAAAGAATACTTTGCTAGATATGTATACTTTGCAATGTTGGTGAAATAGGCTATAGATGTATACCGATGTTCTAAATCCATACATGAATCTCATGTCTGATTTGTGACTGCGACTCGTAGCTCTATGTTTATACCAGATGTATACCAATGTTCTAAATCCATACATGAATCTCATGTAAACTGATTTGTGACTGCGACTCGTAGCTCTATGTTTATACCAGATGTATACCAATGTTCTAAATCCATACATGAATCTCATGTAAACTGATTTGTGACTGCGACTCGTAGCTCTATGTTTATACCAGTAGTCAATTTCATCAAAATTGCAAAGTATTCTGATCTAGCAAAGTATACTTTGAGGGAGAAATCATTTATTTTTCCCGAAATGCATTATTTCATATAGAACTAATGACCTGCATATATTTAATGATTAAAAGGATGCAGAATTATTATACTGAATTTATTATATTATCACGATAATGTAACAAATTCAGTGTAATAAAAATTAATAAAGTTATCCTTAAATTGCTAGATATGTATACTTTGCAATGTTGGTGAAATAGGCTATAGATGTATACCAATTTTCTAAATCCATACATGAATCTCATGTTAACTGATTTGTGACTGCGACTCATAGTCCTATGTTTATACCAGTAGCCTATTTCATCAACATTGCAAAGTATACTTTCCTAGCAAAGTAAACTTTGAGATTTTCCAATTTTAGAATAAATTTATTAATTTTTATTATTACTGAATTTATTACCATTATCACAGCCAATGGCGTGATTTAAAAATTCATAATAATTCTGCATAGATTTTAATCATCAAATATATGCGATCTTAGTTCTGCATGAAATAATGCATTTCTTGAAAAATCAAGATACTCCCTCAAAGTATACTTTGCCTATAAAGTACTTTGCAATGTTGATGAGGCTACCGATAATACCAATTTCTAAATCCATAAATGAATCTCATGTAAGCTGATTTGTGACTGCGACACGTAGTTCTATGTTTATACCAGATGTATACCAATGTTCTAAATCCATAAATGAATCTCATGTAAACTGATTTGCCAAAATAGCTGCGATAATGTAATAACTTCAGTATAATAAAAATTAATAAATTTATCCTTAAATTGAGAAAATTTCTCCCTCAAAGTATACTTTGCTAGATATGTATACTTTGCAATGTTGGTGAAATAGGCTACAGATGTATACCAATGTATAGGGGGTATAAAATGAATGGTGTTACTAACATCCGTACGTACGCAGCACGCACATACATGGACTAACGCTATATCCCATCTTGCCTATCAGCGAGGGGATAATTAGTCACATTCTCCGTCCGTTCTTCACCTGTTATAAAAACAAGAGGGCCATGATGGCCCTAATTCGCTCACCTGACTCCATGAAAACCAGAGGAGAATGTGACATTGAGTTCATAGTCGGGACGTTATGGGGTTGAACCTTGCACTAAGGTACTACTAACGTTTTTTGATGAATTATTGTCCCTGACGATGTACTTATTCGAAATCCGTCGGATGACACTTCGTCATCCTTGAGCATTTCTTAAAATTCAAGATGGCGTCCAAGATGGCCGCCATTTTCCTAATAATTCTATATTTGCGGAAAAGACACTATTTTCTTCCGCAAAACGTTCACAATTCATTTAAACACGGTGCTGAGCTATTTAGAAAAGCAATCAATTCATTTTCCATATATAAATTCAAGATGGCGTCCACATGGCTGAAAGTATGAAAATCTGTCAATACTGAAAAGTGCCAACGGCACGTAACGAGTGCCGTAGGCACGACCGGGGGAAGAGCACGAGAGAGGGGTGCTAACCCCTTCTCGTAAGAGGGGTACGGGGGATCCCCCACCCCCCCCCCCCCCCCCCGAAAAATTTTGAACATTCACAGTTGCTTAGACAGCATTTGATGATATTTGTAACTTGTCAAATTGCAGGATTATAGCAATTAAAACTGCTTTAAACCCAATCAAATTGAAGCAATATTCATAATTTTGCAGTGAGAAATATTCACTGGCATGCTCTATGTTACATTATTCATGGTGCATCTATATCAATTAAATATGGCTAAGTCAATGAAGCAGAAAAAGTAGGTCCAGGTCAAAAGTATGTTACATGGATTATGTCATTTTGTTGACTGTAAATAATATTTGTTATATAATGATGTAAAATAAAACAAATGCATGCAATAAATGCGTAATCATTGCCTTTAGTACATATGGGAATTGATTTTGGACTGTAGGTGTAACAGGTAGTGCGAAATGGTTGAAGGTCGAAGTGTCATAGGGCCGAGTACCCGAGATGTCACGTTACCGTTTAAACAGATTTGGAAGAAAATAACCATGTCTATTTCCATTTAATTATAAGCATGTAGTACCCTCTACACCATTCTACCCAATTTATACTCTGTATTTACTAATTTAGCATGATTATATAGGCCACGGGTGTGAATTTCCATGTTTTGGAAAAAACATTTGTTGTTAGGTCGTAAAGCGGCACATTTTACGACATATTAAATTACCAAAATAAATGTTGATCACATTTCATATATTGAAAATATTGCTGTAGCATGTACTAAATTTGAATAGTGGGCAGATGTGCGAAAATAAACTATATATCATCTAGACCAATTTATTTTTTACACGTGTTGTACGCAGATACACCGCACCGCGAACTCTCCGTGAGTCTTCGGTAATTTCCGAGCGGCCGTCTCCCCGAGCTGTTGTTAGCTTCGGTACGGTGCGGTAAGGCGACTGACTGAATAATTGGTGCCCGGTTTCTAAGCGCCGCTCTAAAGTGGAAGGTGCATATTATCATATGAATATATATAGCAGGGACCAGACAAATTGCCGATGCGCGAAACGAAAGTGAACCTAATTTTGACAGCGCATCAAAGTTATCGCCGATTCGCCAAACATCAGTTGGCCGAATGAAAAATGAAACATCGGTGGACCCCCCCCCCCCCCCCCCCCCCCCCCCCCCCCCCCCCCCCCCCCCCCCCCCCACCCCCCCCCCCCCCCCCCCCCCCCCCCCCCCCCAAATCTCAACGGATTTACACAAATTGGAAAAATGGTCCCGGGAAATGTCTCCAATACAGAATTCCGTATCAATACGGAAAACTTTCAGCCATGCGTCCAAGATGGCCGCCAATTTCGGCAGAATTTCTTATTTGTAGAAAATATTTTTCTTTTCATATTTTTAGTTCGAAAACGGTGCTGGGCTATTCAAAACAACAATAAATGTATTTACCACATATAAATTCAAGATGGCGTGCAACAATTATGCTTCTTGCATGTTCCTGTCAATTAAATGAATACTGAAAAAACAAGAGCTGTAGGAGAACAGCATAGCTCGACTACGAGGGTTGTCGATGTACACATAGCAGTTGCAGATATATAGTATAACGAAAAACTTTAACCAAAAAACTTAACCAAAAACTTTAACCAAAAAACTTAACCAAAAAACTTAACCAAAACTTTTAACCAAAAAACTTAACCAAAAACTTCAAAGTAATTTGACCTTGACATTGGGCACAGGGGCCGCACGGGAGGGGGGTAGAATGAAAATATAGATGATGATAAACACCCATGTGAAGTTTTCAAGGTAATGGGCAAAGCAGTTGCAGAGATATAGTATAACGAAAAACTTAAAACTTTAACCAAAAAACTTAACCAAAAACTTTAACCAAAAAACTTAACCAAAAACTTCAAAGTAATTTGACCTTGACATTGGGCACAGGGGCCGCACGGGAGGGGGGTATAATGAAAATATAGATGATGATAAACACCCATGTGAAGTTTTCAAGGTAATGGGCAAAGCAGTTGCAGAGATATAGTATAAGGAAAAACTTTAACCAAAAAACTTAACCAAAAACATTTAACCAAAAAACTTAACCAAAAAAAAAACTTCAAAGTAATTTGACCTTGACATTGGGCACAGGGGCCGCATAGGGAGGGGGGTAGAATGAAAATATAGATGATGATAAACACCCATGTGAAGTTTCAAGGTAATGGGCAAAGCAGTTGCAGAGATATAGTATAACAAAAAACTTTAACCAAAAAACTTAACCAAAAACTTTAACCTAAAAACTTAACCAAAAAACTTAACCAAAACCTTTAACCAAATAACTTAACCAAAAACTTCAAAGTAATTTGACCTTGACATTGGGCACAGGGGCCGCATGGGAGGGAGGTAGAATGAAAATATAGATGATGATAAACACCCATATGAAGTTTCAAGGTAATGGGCAAAGCAGTTGCAGAGACATAGTATAACGAAAAACTTTAACGAAAAACTTTAACGAAAAAACTTAACCAAACAATTTAACCAAAAACTTTAACCGCCAAAGTGCGACTATATCGCGCTTTCCGCAAGCGGGCGCGACAAAAACCTTAACCAAGGGGAATTAAGTAAGTAATTTAAGGTTAAATGTAGGTGAAGGTCAAATATAGGTCAGGGGTTGTTGATGTATCATGGAATGAAGTTGTCAAGTAGGTTGGTGTTAGGGCCATGAGTATTCCATACATGCTTGACTAAAAAACCTACCCAAGGGGAAAATAATAAGTATTCAAGGTTAAAAGTAGTCAGGTCGAAATATAAGTTCAAGGTCAAATATAGTCAGGGATTATTGTTGGTTCTCACTAGGAGATGAGTTGTCAAGTTGGTTGGTGTATGAGTATTCCATCTACAAGCTTGACTAAAAACCTTAACCAAAGAGAATTAAGTAAGTAATTCAAGAGGAAATGTAGGTCAAGGGTCAAATATAGATCAGGGGTTATTGATGTACATCACTATGACAAAAGGTTGTCCAAGTATGGTGTCTGTATGCACAATAGTATTCCATGTACAAGCTTGAGTAAAAAGCTTAACCAAGGTCGAGTAAAAACCTTAACCAAGGGGAATTAACTAAGTAATTCAAGGTTAAATGTAGGTCAAGGTCAAATATAGGTCAGGGGTTGTTGATGTACATCATCTAGGAGATGAAGTTGTCCAAGTATGGTTGGTGTAGGGCCAGGAGTATTCCATCTACACGCTTGACTAAAAACGTTAACCAAGGGGAATTAAGTAAGTAATTCAAGAGGAAATGTAGGTCAAGGTCAAATATATATCAGGGGTTGTTGATGTACATCACTAGGAGATGAAGTTGTTCCAAGTATGGTGGGTGTAGGGCCAGTAGTATTCCATATAGAAGGTTGACTAAAAACCTTAACCAAAAGGAATTAAGTAAGTAATTGAAGAGGAAATGTAGGTCAAGGTCAAATATAGATCAGGGGTTATTGATGTACATCACTATGACAAAAGGTTGTCCAAGTATGGTGTCTGTATGCACAATAGTATTCCATGTACAAGCTTGAGTAAAAAGCTTAACCAAGGTCGAGTAAAAACCTTAACCAAGGGGAATTAACTAAGTAATTCAAGGTTAAATGTAGGTCAAGGTCAAATATAGGTCAGGGGTTGTTGTGTACATCACTAGGAGATGAGTTGTCCAAGTATGGTTGGTGTAGGGCCAGGATATTCCATCTACACGCTTGACTAAAAATAACGTTAACCAAGGGGAATTAAGTAAGTAATTCAAGAGGAAATGTAGGTCAAGGTCAAAATATAAGATCAGGGGTTGTTGATGTACATCACTAGGAGATGAAGTTGTCCAAGTATGGTGGGTGTAGGGGCCAGTAGTATTCCATATAGAAGGTTGACTAAAAACCTTAACCAAAAGGAATTAAGTAAGTAATTGAAGAGGAAATGTAGGTCAAGGTCAAATATAGATCAGGGGTTATTGATGTACATACCTATGAGAAAAGGTTGTCGAAGTATGGTGTCTGGATGCACAATAGTATTCAATGTACAAGCTTGAAAAAAAAAACCTTAACCAAGGTTGACTAAAAACCTTAACCAAGGGGAATTAAGTAAGTAATTCAAGAGGAAATGTAGGTCAAGGTCAAATATAGATGAGGGGTTATTGATGTGCATCACTAGGAGATGAAGTTGTCCAAGTATGGTGGGTGTAGGGCCAGTAGTATTGCATATACAAGCTTGACTAAAAACCTTAACCAAGGTTGAGTAAAAACCTTAACCAAGGGGAATTAACCAAGTAATTCAAGAGGAAATGTAGGTGAAGGTGGAAACATAGATCAGGGGTTATTGATGTACATCACTAGGAGATGAAGTTGTCCAAGTATGGTGGGTGTGAGGGCCAGTAGTATTCCATATACAAGCTTGACTAAAAACCTTAACCAAGGTTGAGTAAAAACCTTAACCAAGGGGAATTAACCAAGTAATTCAAGAGGAAATGTAGGTCAAGGTCAAATATAGATCAGGGGTTATTGATGTACATCACTAGGAGATGAAGTTGTCCAAGTATGGTGGGTGTAGGGCCAGTAGTATTCCATATACAAGCTTGACTAAAAACCTTAACCACGGCGTGATGGTGATGCCGACGCCGACGCCGGGGTGACAACATAAGCTCTACTTATTCTTCGAATAGTCAAGCTAAAAACCTGAAACTACAACTAATTTGCCATGTTCGCTATTACTAACCACTTTACACATTACATGATAAGCCACTGACTTTATTACTCATCACGACCTTCATCATTTTCGTCCTTGGTGTCGGTCTCTTCTGGTTTGGTGTGTGGGTTGTTACACATTCCAAGGGAGATACATTTACAGAATGACGTGCATGATAGTGCTGCTCCATGACATGAACATGTATGCCTGGAACAAGCGATTTGTGCACTACATCCGCACGCCACAACACGCATCAGTTCTGACGGTGCCACAACAGACACGCCAGTACGTGGCGTGGGTATATTGCCAACTATGTCCCACCCAAAGTCTGATATGTTCACATCGGGTGGTGAGCACTTATTCGATGCCTTCCAAAGCATTGTCTGTAAGTGAGCACGCTTCACGTGTTCGTTCAACACGGAATCGGTTGGTGGCAGACTCTTAATCTTTGGAGTGGCTATTTTACTTGTGAATATAGAATGCCGAAGCTGATACATTGATGATGAAGTGTCTTTGGCTTTGCACAACAAGCCCACAAACGTTCCCCCAGCAGCTGTCACTTCATCAAGTGGTGCGTCTGTCTCGCCAAGCAAATCCAGGGAAACATCATGTTTTATCATTGACGTGACGGCAGATGCCTTCCCTTTACCGAACATGTAGCTGACTGTGTCGCATCCTGTAATTGCATGAACGGCTAGCAGTTGAGATGCTTTCGGTCCAAGCTTTGCAGCCGTGGCATTGATGTCAACCACTCGTCCATCCGACTTCCTTCATGCAGATTTTGAACAGGAGTCTGCCACTTCCAGCAAAAGTACAACCAACAGTGCAAATATATCGGTATCATCTGAGATGACATGAATGTGTTGGCACTGCTGTTCCTGAACGAGAGACTTCACACATCTGATTATGATACAATCAGCTTCTTCGTGCGTGTACAGTGTCGTGTCTTCCCCGACCATGGTCACATTTGTAGCATTGTTTTCCGCACATATCACTTTTATCTTTCTTGTTGTGAGAGCTCTTCATTATTGTCTCTCTGTTTGGCAAGACCGTCTCTAGAGCGAGATTTACTGTTTGACACACAGTGGAACCAGTTCTTCTAACGCGCTCGTGCGTTTTTATTGAGCCTTCTATATATCTGTCGAAAACAACAACCACAGCGCATCGCTTTTCTACTGCTCGTGTAAAGTTTTGCACAAGATGTCTAACTGTTCCCGTTTTCGGCCAGGTGATGTGATACAGCATTTCATTCCCATCTACTACTTCTGCGTCAGGGTCAGTGGTTTCCTCCCCCCAAACTGCTAGTCTGTGCAAAAGTTGGGACTTAGAACTCTTTCGCATGCTTCCAAACTCATCAAATAGAGCTGGGGGAAGAGGTGCAAGCTCGTAACACATCAATGTCTCCAAGGAAATGTCTCTTCTCTGGGAAATTACAAGTAGTCGTGCGTACAGCTTTTCCATGTCGTATATGGTTCTATCTGCAAGTTTCACCCCTTTCTTCATGGTTTCCATCGTTACTACCTTGGAATGAATGACATTGTAAAATCCAGAGGGTAGGTGTGATTTGAAATCGGCTGCCATTGATTCACCAATGGCTACAGCTGAGTGAACATTCACCTTTTCATCGGCAACTTGTCCATTTACAATGTTCACCAGTACGTCCATGTCATGTTGTTGTAATGGATGGGGGTATTTCGACAATTCCTGCTGTATTTTATGCCGGTCAATCTCATCAAGTTTCCTTCTGTGTAGCCCCTCTTCCTTGTGTTTGTCTGTCGTAGGATCGTACTCGTCGTCATCTCGGCCATGAAACATGTCATCCATAACCAGTGACACAGAGTTGCAAATGTGGTAAGAAAGAACCAATCTCGCCACCTGGTCACGAGAGAGTGTCATTCCAACTAGACCACCCTTTGCCTTTCTGTACCTAATGTACGTTTGTTCCCCAAACTGGTCTGAGAACACACCATTCCATGCCCCAGACCTATGTCGACACACATGCCGGCCTTCATAAAACATCTCCAATGCTTTATCATCCACCAAATTGATGAATTCCATTAGATGCCATGTGATGTACCTGGCATAATTCCAGTGTCCAGCTGCGAAGAAATATGGAAGCATCCTACTCATACAATACATGTGTAGTGCATACTTCCCTTCACGTTCAGCCCTAACAAACAGATGTGCTAGGATTGTGGGATAGATAAAACAATCCACCCAAAGCTGACCTGTTCTTGATGAGCAAGCTGAAGCTAGTATATCATCCATTTCTTCTGTTGTCCTTGCACCAGAGAGAATGTTGCGTTTGAGAAGTCCCACAACAACCATATGAAATCCTCTCAGAGCCTTAGGCCATGCTTTACCGAGCATCATGGAGTTAATGCCTTTATATGCGACACTCAATATCTCGGTCAATCCTGAACCTTTCATCAGGGTTCCAATGCCGCCAAGAAATGACATCAATGTGTGCATTCCACCAGGTCTGACCAACAAATACTTCCACCGTGTCGGGTTCGCCCATTTTATTTGAATGGCTACTTTGAACAATTGAAGGTCTGCTACCAGGTGTACATACTGCTGCCCATGCGATCTAAAAAAATCTTCTATATAAACTAAACTGGTTGAGTACTGTGTCTGGGTGACTGGGCGGTGAGTCAATCAGTGGGCCATACATGTATTTGGTGGCCTTTGCCACAAATCCATTCTCTCTTGCCAAATGTGTCATGTGGCCTGACCACTCAACAGGCACAGTATCATCATCATGTGCTGCTATGTTTGTGAGCCAGTCCAAATCCGCTTTGAGTGATGAGCTAATATCATCCATTCTCTGTGTCACAACGTTGTATGGAACACCAGAGTGCACATTGACGGCAGGTGGAAGTGGATTTTTAGGACCGTCGTAATGTTGAACTTCAATGGGCGACAATTCACTGAGCTTTGCGCTGCTCATTTCCGCCAAACTGACCCTTGGTATGACAGGGTGTGATGTGTTGCTATCAGTTTCATCCTCCTTATCAACATCATTGGTAGGCTGTTGCGTGACTTCTACAACCAACGCATGAGTTTCCCTACACCATTTGGCGTGGCTATATTCAGATCATAGTTGTCTATCCAGGACGCCAACTCTCCACCGTCGTCTACATTCAGTCCTCTAAGTGTATACGGCTGCGAACCTGTGTATATTGCTGCCGACGTACGGAATCTTAGAACCTCGTCATATGTAACTGTGATCCCAATTTCGTGCAATAAATACACCAGTTCCTTAGATCCGAATCGATGGTGTACTTTCAAGGCCAAGCCCAACGTTGTTTGATTGTATGACTTTGTTATGTGAGCTTGGATCGATTGCGCGAGGGTAATAGAGGCTATACTTACCTTGCCATTAGAAACGAGGCCTGATATCAACGAAAGAAGTGTGGAGCTTGTGTTTTCTATGGTCTTTGATTTTATGAACATGCCGATGTGTTTTGTGTTCGCGGCAAATCGCGACATTCGGTAAGTTTAGCCATCATAACTTTCTCCTCATTGTCATCCACTTTCTCTAATCGAAGATTACCAGGCAAGTGATCTTTGAAACAGAATAGACTTGCACAACTGCAAATATCGAGTTTCACCAAACGGTTGCCGAAGTGGTTCTGTAGTTTCGTAATGATCTCCCTGCGACTGAGTGCATCAATTTCCATGCTCAACTCATTATACCGGTTGTGAAGTTCAACAGATGTCCACATATGACTTGGATCATCATTCATTATCTCCACAAGACGAAGAAAAATCCATCATTGTCGGCAATTTGGTTGGCATACATGTTAGATTGTGCCGCCTTAACATTTTTCTCCTGCATAAATAATAGATAACAATCCCTGTGATATTGTGCATCTGCGGCGTGAAGATCGGATGATGCGCCAAGGATTCTTATTCTTACATCAGCAGCCTGAGAATCGCCCCTGTCCTCACAAACTTGCAAAATCTTAGATTTCATGCACATCCCTCCGGGAATGTCTGTAGTACTGCACTGTACTACTTCTCTCCATCTCGATGGGTTCTTTTTGTCGCGTGGCACACATGGACCACCGCAAAATAAACAGTGCCTTCTGAATTCAAATGATTGTAACTCTGACCGTCTGCGTCTGATAGGAGGTGTGTCGTGACACCGCT
>CM055267.1:65765201-65787762 GCA_029237695.1 Conchocele bisecta
TGTCCGTATGGGTATCCCAAGGAGAAGTCATGTGTCCACACGCAGCGCGTGATTGCGGCATTCTAACAAGTATTGTATAACAAAACCTGATAGAAGAAACGCAAAAACGCTACAAAAAATGTGTCACGGGAGCGAATCCACTTGGGACGAACCCGTTAGTGGGTACGAATCGCGTACACGCGAAAATATGTGACACAAAGTAAAACACCGTGAAAAACCCCAAAAAATGCAATGGAGAAAATCACGTAACACACAGTGATAATAATATGTATTGAACGAAATATAATGACAAATGCGGCACAATACACGGCAGAAATTCAAAATAAGCACGAAATAAAGAGAGAGACAAATATACCTGCACTCTTGATAGCGTCCTAAAATAATAGGAAGAGTTTAAATAGCGGACTAGCCAATTGGCTGTGGGTAGAGCGGAATGGTCTATGGTGGGTTATTTGAGTGATTAGAGTAGGCAGATTTTTATTATTAGGACGATTTCATAGCAACCTATCAGTTTGCAACCATTCAGGTCAGTTTGAAGACATAAAAACATCACCGCGCTGTGACAGGACCAAATTGGGCCATGTCTCGCTGTAATCATAGATGAACAGATGTGTTGTCCTAACTTCTTCCGATAAAACAATCCCCAAATACGTTGGCTGCACGCTTAGATCAGACATTATACGAATTACGTGATGAATAAATCAATATCTCTGAGCGCTGGAATATCAAATGGTAATCGCCTAGACGAATATGATTACGGGTAAATAAAACAATAGGATTATTGGCAGAATTGTATTTAAACGAAATAATTATATCCAGATATACCCGCGCCGATCAAAAATCGTACTTTTAATTGTAATCCGTACTACCGTCTATCTAACGTATTTCCCGGAATAAATACGGAAAAATCGTAACAGTTGGCAGTTACGCATCTCCTGCCAGTGCAGAGAGCGATCATAGAAAGAAGTTGAGACTACATGCACCTCGTGCATTTAGGGCCTAAAACAACTCAGCTGCAGAACCACTTACTGTAGAATAAACTCAAGTAATGGCCCTATCTATCCAATGGAAGACAATGGATTGCGATACCTCCCGTTGGCTTAAAATTGGTAATAAGAAACTTTACGGTCGGACGGATGTCCTAATTCTTCCGAACCTAATGCTTCATCGCACGGACTGGACAGAAAGTGTGAACCACTGTCGCTGACAGGCGTGACGGAGGGAGGCCCGAACCACAACTGATTCCAGATCATGTGAGAAGGGATAAAGTATCTGAGGGAGAAATCTCGGTTCATAGGAGAAACTGCTGATGTGTAAACAGTAGTGTGCTTCTATTTAACACAATTAACATTTTGAAATACCCAATTGCTTCAGAAATGATGGAGTGACAACAGCATGTTGTATATACAGTCGATACGCGTTATGTCGACATTGCTTACATCGATATACCTGCTTATGTCGATGTACGCTAGTGTCCTCCCGGCCGAACTGCTATATAAACTCATACATTACATACCTGATATATCGATATCGGAAATGTCGACATTTCGTTTATATCGATGTGGAAAACAAGTCCCGATGGTATAATTCCTACACATTATACTGTAATGTCGATATGCAATTTGAACAGCGGGCGTCGTAAAGTCTGGTCAAACTTAATTGGCACAGGTAAGTTTTTCACACATACAAAGTGATCAAAACATGCCGCCGGTAACCGTGTTTACAATCGCGGAATACCGTCAAAGCCGACCACGTAAGCCGTGGTCAACCAATTAACGACAGTGTGACGTGAAATCACAAAAATACTCTTGTTAATAGCCAATTTATTTGCCGGACATGAATCGAGCCGTAAATGCCATAATCATTAATGGACGCTTGTTTATAATAATTACAATTTGAGTGAATTACATGCGATCTTATAAACACGAACAGTTGGTATCTCAAATCACTTCCTTAGCAATGTCCAACATGCAGTACATGGGTCCGAAGTTATACTGGAACGAGTAAATTGAAAAGTCCGAATCGGTACGTGGGCGCAAACAGTGGAAAAAATAAAACCGACGTTTGAGCCTTGCCGCAACAAATCCACAAATGGATACCCCCATCCGGACAAGATAGCACTGGACACCAACGGATGCAGAAAGCCATTCCGTCAGAACCGGAGATGACCGCAGAAACCATAACCACCTGTCCGTGCAGAACAGAATCCGCCGCTGTCAACCCCCGGAACACTGCCAAAAGCTAAAACATGTTGATGTGTCCCTGAGTTTCCTGCACTGACCACCAACCCGAAACACACCGATGTAGGGGCTCCAATTGACCCACCCCCCAGCATTCTCACGACGCGTCTGTGGACAGAAAGCGAGTAGGAGGAGGTAACAGTATGGGAAATCCCTGTAGGAACCAGACCTCCACTGCCCACCATCTGATACAACGTAGGAAGATGGTGATCCTAGGCAGAGACCGATCCAAAGGATCGGGGTGCGGCCTCCATAGCCCTAGTAAGTAATACTGGAGGTCGCAGACATAACCTTCCCCTATTCTGCACCCCGAAAGTCCAGGAGTGCAGAAATTTCCTAGCTGACAGAGAACCTCTGACCAGTACCCGGAAACTCTAAATCAAGATGCCACGCACCCTGTCCAAAGGTACTATGATGACTGATAGATCGGTCAATAAGCTCATTCCCACCTAAGAAAAATCCTGTGTGGGAACCAACTACGACTACTCTAGATAGGAAAAGAACCTAGAAGAGTAACAAACCCCATACCACCGCCAGATACCGTATCACACGGAACTAAAAGACACAATACTCGGAAACACTTAAACTTCCGAGAGCATCTGCGGAAGGGCACGTGGAAGTACGAGACCCGCAGATCTATGGAAACAACCCAGTCTACCGGGCAAATGGCGCTCCGACCACGTCCCGAACTTCCTCTATAGCACTATACTTCAAGAGAGAGACTCTACTTAACCCTTGAAAATACCCCCGTCAGGGGTCAAAACGACCCCACAGGAGGTAGACAAGAAGGAGCAGCAGGAAGGACCATCGGTACCGTAGCTGCCCTTGGCCGTTCGATCGCACAATTTATCAGAGGTCAAAAGAGGCGAACGAAGCAAAACTATGGCAAGACCGTTCAAGAAAAAACGAGCCGGCTATCACTGCGTCTCACCTGGACAAGAGCATGTCCATAGAAAACTCCAAAGACATGTTGACAAGAGGCTTAGCGGCACAAATCACCGACTGAAGCACTGCGTCCAGAGACGATGAATCATACTGATTCAAACATAAATCGAAAGTTGGCATAGCCACAATCGACTTAACAGCCTACACCCATGCCTTCGCAAACGCGAACCAGGACCAGGAGCCGAAGATATCCCAAACGCTGCGGCGTCCTTGTCCAGAAACGGAGATCTCAAAAACCATACCGCATAGAGGGCATGTAGAACTTAGACCCCAGTGTGGCGATCAAAGTTTTGGGCACTAGGAACCCCGCAGTGGACCAAATCCTACCTAAAGCTCCCAATGTACGTAACAAGAAGCCCTACTGTAGGAGAGAAATGAAACCACGACAACTCCGGCAATTCCACCACCACCGAATCAGCCTCACAACAGCCATCCGAGGAAGTACCCATATGGGAGGCTCCACTGGCAAAACCACCAGCTGTGAAAGAGCCGACAAACCCACTAAGTACTAGGACTTAGACAGGAACTCCAGAATCTTAGCCAACTGAACCATCATAACTCTATCGCATGTCGAGTCCTGAATATAGACTGGGAATTCGAACTCATATACACTCGAATAAGGAGCAGGCCAGACAAGTACGGAGCCAAAGCACCACGGCGTCCAATACCACCTCGATCGACCGTCTCCTCCGAGAACGGAAGAGCTAGATCTCGAGGAGCCGGATACAAAAACAAAATATGTACACAGGATACGAACCCACGAACACCCCGGTCAGAAATAGTTGCTACCCCGGTGCCCGGTACCCGGTGCCTGCCCGGTGCCCCCTGCCCGGTGCCCGTAACACAATACCGGCACCTCTCCTGCGAGAGTTAGGGTACGTTGTGACCGGGTGAATGTGATAAGCACCTGCCGCAGCAACCCTAGACTGGCAGTCATCTACCACATACGTGGAATCTGATTCAACAGAACTGTACTGTATCGTTCCAAATAGTATATGTACTGCCGAGAAGCTAGTACTACATGTAGAAGCCCTATACAACCGTCTCCTACGACGAACAGGAGAACGAGATCTAGATGAACCTGTTCCAAAACCTGAGAATGACCTCGAGGAAAAGGAAGAACAAGATCTAAACTCCGAACCCAAATCGAAGAGTAACACAACCTGACCTACGACGAGATCGACTCCTCGACTTACCGTGAACACGTAGAACGAAGACCACCGAGACAAGAAGTCTTCCTACCGGAAGCAGCAGGCTGTCCAGGGAGAGTCTGGTGCCCGGTGCCAGGTGTTTGACCGGTGCCCGGTAGCTGCCCGGTGCCCGGTGGCTGCCCGGTGGCTGCCCGGTGGCTGCCCGGTGGCTACCGGTGGCTCCCGGTGACCAGTGCCCGGTTCGGTGACCGTGCCCGTTTCGGTGCCCGGTGCCCGGCTCGGTGACCGGTGCCCGGTGACATAACCGGTGCCCGGTGACATAACCGGTGCCCGGTGCCCGGTGACATAATGCCCGGTGCCCGGTGACATAACCGGTGCCCGGTGCCCGGTGCCCGGTGCCCGGTGCCCGGTGCCCGGTGCCCGGTGCCCGGTACCGGGCGCCTCTACTGAGAGAGGCTGGGTCAGTTTCGAACCGGGTGATATGGTATCAAGAACCGGCCGAAGACCCTGTGATAGGTATAGCTCTATGGGAACCGGGTGATATCTGATCAGGCACCGGACCAGCAGCCCGGTATCCCCTGTATGGATGACCGGCCTATCACTTGAGGAAAGTTTCGAAGTCAGAGAACCTGACCGAATTTTCTCAACATAACCAGATCCCCCCGATGGAGGGATCCCCTCTGACACAACCTCCGAAACCTCGGACGGTTCCACTGCTCCCAAGAGCTGAGACGCGGACACAGACTTCTTCGGACGTGAGGTATGGGACCTACGAGACCCAGCCTTGCCCCACGTCGAATCCGTCCAACGGACAGACAAATCACATGGCCTCTCTTTGCAACACCCGCAACAGGAATAGCACCTGTCCGTATGGGTTTATCCCAAGAGAAGTCATGTGTCCACACGCAGCGCGTGATTGCGGCATGCTAACAAGTATTGTATAACAAAACCTGACAGAAGAAACGCAAAAACGCTACAAAAAATAAAAAATGTCACGGGAGCGAATCCACTTTGGGAGACCCGTTAGACAATCGCGTACACGCGAAAATACGTGACACAAAGTAAAACACCGTGAAAAAACCCCAAAAAATGCAATGGAGAATAATCACGTAACACACAAGAGTGATAATAATATGTATTGAACGAAATAAATGACAAATACGGCACAATACACGGCAGAAATTCAAAATAAGCACGAAATAAAGAGAGAGACAAATATACCTGCACTCTTGATAGCGTCCTAAAATAATAGGAGGAGTTTAAATAGCGGACTAGCCAATTGGCTGTGGGTAGAGCGGAATGGTCTATGGTGGGTTATTTGAGTGATTAGAGTAGGCAGATTTTTATTATTAGGACGATTTCATAGCAACCTATCTGTTTGCAACCATTCAGGTTAGTTTGAAGACATAAAACTGTGAAGTTTGGCCACCATGGGCCAAGATGTTCGTGTGAAGAAGAATTTTGAAATCTGATAAAAGAACGACCTTTTGACCTTTCGGCGGCCATCTTGGATGACATAACTATCCAATTTCGACAATAAATGCACCAGAGTGATAGCCTCGTTGATACCTTCAATTTGATATATAACATGACCATATTCGGTCAAAAATAAAATTTGACCCCAATTTGACCCCACGGGCCACGCCCATTTGTGACCCCGGGGTCACCATTTTAACAACTTTGAAAGAGCATTGTACGTTGATTATTCCTACCAAGTTTTGTTGAAATCCAGTTGGCGGTTCTTGAGAAGATGTTTGAAGAATTTGTGCTATTTTTAGACGGCGGCCATCTTGGGTTACGTAATGACGTCATTTTAACAATTGTGTAATCCCCCTACCTAAGGACCATGACCATGAAGTTTGGTGACTATAGGCCCAATGTTCACGGACGATGGACGACGACGGACACATTGCGGTAACAATAGCTCACATGAGCTTCGCTCAGGTGAGCTAAAAATACCCATGGGTATATTTATTAAATAACAGGCGAAAAATACTTAAAGCAGCCTTACCTACAAACACACGTACTCCACAAATAACAAACGCCATGGTAGGTTCTAGGGACAGTCGAACAAATCTTGCTGCCTTTCCCGACGGAATTTTGACAATTGTTGGTTTATAGTCCTTTATGGCCGTTCCATTGTCCTTGTGCACAAAAGTGTAGGCCTGTGCCTTTGTGCTCCGAATACTAGTACTGAAGTATTGAATGCTAGCTGAAAGAGACAATGGCAACTATCAACTCCATGTAAAAATCAGCCGATGGGCTTCTGCCAATTAAACATATTAAACTAGACATTATCTTTGTAAAGCATGGATATGCCCCCTTGGCAGCGACATTGTGACGGTAAAAAGGTAAAGGTCAAGTTAATGGTGGCACGAGTGTGTGACAAATGTTCGGGTGATTCAAATGTCTACGGTAAGTATCGAAACAACCCTTTGTGTAATATTGAAGCTATTACATGTTGGAGAAACTCTTATAAACTTTTTGACACAACAAAATGGCTAAATGTTTCAGCTACATTTCAAAGGTGACAAAGATGAAGGTCATGTTAATGGTGGCGTGAGTGTGTGACAAATGTTCAGGTGATTCAAGTGTCCAAATATCAAAGCAATCCTTCGTGTAATATTGAAGATATTTCATGTTGGTGAAACTCGTACAAATTATTTTATGCAACAAAATTGCTAAGAGTTTCAGCGACATTTCGAAGGTGACAAAGGTCAACGTTGTGTTAATGGTGGCGTGATTGTGTGACAAATGTTCAGGTGATTCAAGTGTCCAAGTATCGAAGCAGAGTTGCAGCTTCAAGTACTTTTTTTCTAAATGATAATCGTACCGGAATCTGGAAAGCCGATCAGTAATGATAACAAGGGCATTGTTATCACTAATCTAATCCCCTCGCTGGCAGCCTTGATAATAATAAAAACAAGAGACGAGGCAAAGCCACGAAGGCCAGGTTTTCTTCAAGGCATAGACAATTGGATAACAGATAATTGGCTATTAATGTTATTATGACCACGATTGAAAGTGACAACTGTCAGTGACCTAAGATGGCAAAAGAAGTGAGTGCATAAGAAAACCTACATGCAATTGCAGGCTGGTATACATGTATTAGTACAAGATACGAGTGAACATCTGTGCTGTGTGATGAGTGTTGTTCAATTTAACATTGAAAATGGCTAAGTAGATTACGCAGAAAAATATGTCAAGGTAAAAAAAAGGGTCACATGATGGATAGTGGTATGTGGTGGGCACCTGTTGGTTATGAAGCTGTGCAAGTATGGTGGTACTAGGTGGTACAGAAAGTGAGAAACAGATCTAAACACAAAAACTTAAGTTGAAAATTGCTATGTCAATTATGTGGAGAAAAAAATAGGTCAAGGTCAAAAAAGGTCACATGTTGGATAGTGGTATGTGGTGGGCACCCATTGGTTATGAAGTTGTGCTAGTATTATAGTGCTTGAATATCACATAAACCATATTTCTGATTACTATTAAATATTTGACAATATTTAAGCACACAGTGTCTCCAAGAGAGATTTGCACACTTGTGACTTATCTAAGATTACACACTGCTGAACTCCAGTGACCAGGTTATTCACAGGTTGTTAGGTCACGTGACTGGTATGGCGTCACCTACTGGCAAGCTATTTATAAACAAGAGTTGTCAGAAGTTTTGTCAACTTTCTACATCATTTACATACAAAGTCACCGGTCTTCAAAACCAATTTTATGGAGTTTCTAAGACAACAAAGCTCGCCTGTTGGCAGCCTTCACTCAAACTTGGCACAGTTGTATATAAAAATATGAATATTAAATAACTTGACCTTGGATTAAGGGGTGTGTGGTGGACCTTGACATTGGGATCAGTGGTGGAAGGTGGGTCGTGGATTTGCTATAGCATGATATAGCATATTAAGATGAATGCATGTATGAAATATCAATGCGCTCCCTGAAAACAGAAGTTATACGAAATTTAACCCAACGTTGTTTATGAACGCACTAAGTTGGTGATTTTCTAAAGCATGATAGCTATTCACATGAATGCATGTATGAATGTGCTAAGTTTGTGACCTAGACCTTGGGGAAAGGGGTCATGGATTTGCTGTAGCACAATAGAGGATCATCAGATGAATGCATGTATGAAATATCAGGGCGTTCCCCGTAAAGAAACAGAAGTTATAAAAAGACATTAAGTTAAGTTTATGATGTTGATCTTGGGGAAAGGGAGAGGGGTGGGTCAAGGATTTGATGTAGCACAATAGAGGATCATCAGATGAATCCATGTATGAAATATTAAAGCATTGAGAGGGTCATCTGAGGAATGTATGTATAAAATATCAAGGCGTTCCATGAAAGGAAACAGTTGTTATAAGACATTTACCCCAACGATAAGTTTATGAATGT
Source organism: Conchocele bisecta (assembly GCA_029237695.1). Classification (NCBI taxonomy): domain Eukaryota; kingdom Metazoa; phylum Mollusca; class Bivalvia; order Lucinida; family Thyasiridae; genus Conchocele; species Conchocele bisecta. The sequence continues at coordinate 65,773,942 of CM055267.1, forward strand.
GCTAAGTTTGTGACCTTCACCTAGGGGTAAGGGGTGGGCGGTGGGTCATGGACTTGCTATAGCACGATAGAGTATCATCAGATGAATGCATGTATGAAATATCAAGGTGTTCCATGAAAGGAAACAGATGTTATAATACATTTACCCCAACGTTAAGTTTGTGAACTTGACCTTGGGGTAAGGGTTGGGTGGTGGGTCGTGGATTTGCTACAGCATGAAAGAGGGTAATCTGAGGAATGCATGAATTAAATATCAAGGTGTTCCATGAAAGGAAACCAGATGTTATAAGACATTTACCCCAACGTTTAGTTTATAAATGTGCTAAGTTTGTGACCTTGACCTTGGGGTAAGGGTTGGGTGGTGGGTCATTGATTTACTACAGCATGATGGAGGGTCATCGGAGGAATGCATGCATGAAATATCAAGGCGTACCATGAAAGGAAACGGATGTTATAAGAAATTTACCCCAAAGTTCAGTTTATAAATGTGCTAAGTTTGTGACCTTGTCCTTGGGGTAAGGGTTGGGTGGTGGGTCAAGGTTGGTGGTGGGTCAGGATTTGCTACAGCATGATAGAGGGTTATCTGAGGAATGCATGTATGAAATATCAAGGCGTTCCATGAAAGGAAACGGATGTTATAATAAATTTACCCCAACGTTAAGTTTATAAATGTGCTAAGTTTGTGACCTTGACCTCGGGGTAAGGGTTGGGTGGTGGTTCATGGATTTACTACAGCATGATGGAGGGTCATCTGAGGAATGCATGTATGAAATATCAAGGTGTTCCATGAAAGGAAACGGATGTTATAAGTTTACGATTTACAACGTTAAGTTTATAATGTGCTAAGTTTGTGACCTTGACCTTGGGGTAAGGGTTGGGTGGTGGGACACGGATTTACTACAGCATGATGGAGGGTCATCTGAGGAATGCATGTAGGAAATATCAAGGCGTTCCATGAAAGGAAACGCATGTTATAAGAAATTTACCCCAACTTTAAGTTTACAAATGTGCTAAGTTTGTGACCTTGACCTTGGGTTAAGGGTTGGGTGGTGGGTCATGGATTTGCTACAGCATGATAGAGGGTCATCTATGAGGAATGCATGTATGAAATAACAAGGTGTTCCATGAAAGGAAACAGAAGTTATAAGACATTTACTCCAACGTTAAGTTTGTGGATGCCGACAACGCCGGGGGTGTGCCATACGCTCTTGTGCACTTCGTGCAGGCGAGCTAAAAAATGAATGTGTCCCACCCACCCCATTTTTCCCCAAAATTTGGATGAGAATCTAAACATTAATTTTTGTCGCCTTATATGTACACAGTTAAAGAGGATACAATAGTAAACAGCAGGTGGGAAATAATGTTTTGATTGCTAACATACAGTCAAGTTAGATGGATTGTACAGGGCGAGTGATAAATTGGTAAGGGCGAGTAGCTTTTTGCTTCTACTAGTTCTGCAGGGCGAGTGGATTTTTCCAATTTTTTACACCCCTGAGGACCTCTGGTTTATTGCTCTATCCGACTGAGCTATCTGGGCCTGAATACACACTTCCTCCCCATAGCGAGTTACGTACCATGACATTCATCACCACCAAATTGAAATCCGTCCTCGAATTGTATATTTAATTTGTCCCTGAATTGCATATTCTTGGTACACTTTGCGAAGTATTTATCAGTCACGGTCCCTCGTTGGGTGCCAAATGTCAAAGGGCTAGAAAATTGTGCACCGGCCTGGGGCTCGAAACCAGTATCTCTGGTTTACCGTACCATCGCTCCAACCGACTGAGCTAGCCGGGCACAGATATTTACCGCCAACGTTTGCCGTTGTAACGGCCGGATTGTCATTGTTTCTTATACATGTATTTATAAATGAAATATACATGTTTTTAAATATCACTAAGTATATATTAATAAAAATATAGAGGATAAATACGTGCATTATTATGAAACAAAGAGACATTTCTGTGTGAGTACAACTGTAGCACGAAAACGTCACGACTCGTGCGGTCCGCTGTCCATAAATATTAATAACGAGGACGTAACGTACGTCATGTCAAACCAACGTCACTGCGACAAAATGGGCAGAAAGTAAACAATGCTTCAAACGCAAATTTGGAAATACTACTGCATCATAACTCTTATGTAATGCAATGAAATTAGAGTTATGTAGTGTACTCAAAACAATATCCAGCCATATTTTGTAGTCTGGTTTCTATATTTACCTAGTCGAGAACAATTCACCGACCCAATCAAGTTAGGTCGTGATGGCTGCTATTTGTTTATTGGCATTTTATATGTTTCAATAAACACTTGGATTGAACCCAAGTTTACATTTACAAAAACATACACCAGCATTATATTGTTGATTTTACCAAAAAACAAGTTAAAAAAATTGCAGATATTAATGAATTTTGTCAATAAAAATATTTTACTATTTACATGCATATTGAATTAAACCAAATGTTATTTAATTTAAAAATATGTAAATTTTATACTTTATCACTGTATTTGAAAATTCCACAGGAAAATGCCACTTTACAAGTAAGCCATCATGAAGGTATATCAAGACAGTCATGATGAAGTCACGACTAATATTTACCATGAATCCTGGAAATTGCTCTCGTTGTTTTTTTGTAATTTCTGAAATTTGTGATGATGAAACTGGCTTCTGGTTCCCGATCACACAATACATTGGCCATAGTGAACATCGTGAATAGCTGATATCTGGGTACCAGTCAGCAGACGCTTGACTTTACCAGTGTATATCAATAAGCACTTGACAATATTGATCATACAGTCACTGAACAGACGATTGTCTTTACCTTATTGAATCAATAAGCGCCTAATGATACTGATCAGCAGAAACGAAAGCATTAACTTTATGTAGCCTAGGTGAAAAAACTGTGTTCTAATAAATTAATTAATTAACAACTTTCATTGATTTATTCATGGGAATCGCAAATTAAAGGACCTTTTTTGGACCTTCCAGGAATTTGGGCCATTTTTAAGGACTTTTGAGTGACTTTTTAAAATTAAGGACTTTGAAGGACCCGTACGAACCCTGGGTTGGAGACGGACGGACGGTACAGACGGACAAGGGTAAAACAAAATACCCCGTCCACTATCGTGGTGGGGCATAAAAAAGGTCACATGTCAGATAGTGGTATGTGGTGGGCACCAGTGGGTACAGTAACACAGAAATGGACCTAAACACGAAAACGTAAACATTGAAAAAGGCCAAGTCGATTCTGCAGAAAAAATAGGTCAAGGTCAAAAAAAGGTCACATATTGGATAATGGTATGTGATGGACACCCGTTGGTTATGAAGTTGGTCAAAATGGACAAAACACGAGAACTTAACATTGTGGACACCGCCCGGCTTTCGCCAATCCAATAGCCAGGATTTTTTTAATCACATTTGCATTACAACAAGGTGAACATAAGTTCTCAGTGACATTGACCATGGGCGGTCGGACCTCGGTCGTATGCAAAACAAAGCACTATCCCTAGACACACATTGTGTCCCAAATATTATCCAAATCGGTCCAGTGGTTATTGAAAAATAAAAGGTGTTACTAATGGACTAACGCTACAATATATCACCTCTTGCCTATAGCCGAGGGGATAACGAGTGTCACATGCCATCAGTGATAAGTGTTGACCTTAATGCTGAGATACACGTGGCTATAGACGGGAAGGGGGGGGGGGACGCCTTACCGCAATGTTGGATCGAGTGTGGAATTTGGCACTCACCAAGGAACTCTGGAGTATTCCTTACTCAAACTTTGGCTTCCGGACGAAACTCCAAACATATGAAGAGTCCATACCCCGCTTATTAATGTCTCTAACAAAGTTCAATGTCGTTAATCATTCATGGTTATTAGTGATCCAATATAGACATAAATCCTCACATTTGGTTGATAACCATTAGTAGTTGTACTGTAAACTGATCTCAAGTGACAAGTTATGGTTCGCGGTGAGGGAAGACGGCCCCATGCCCTGTTGTGGTGTCACTGGCGTACACCTATATGCCCCCACCAGACGCACATACCATTACTTTACAGTTTGAATCACTGATGGATCAGCCTATTTCACCAAAATTGCAAAGTACACTTATCTTGTTAAGTACACTTTGAGGGAGACATTTTCAATTTAAGGATAAATTTATTATTTTTTACTATACTGTATTTATTACATTATCACAGCCATTGCCATTGGCTGTGATAATGCAATAAATTCAGTATAATAATTCTGCTTATCCCGTCAACACAGTGCGTATGTGCCGTGAAACATTTTTGATATCATGTCAATACGACCTAATCACTGCGTATGAATATGTGCGGTGACTGGGGTTATTTGTATTGCATTTTAAAGCTATTTGTAGGTGTTGACAGGATAAATAGAATAGTAGGTTAATGCCGTGAATAGGAAAAAATATCTGGCGGCACGGAAACGGGATGTGATCGGCAGAGCCTCGCCCATCCCGTTTCCGAAGCCTTGCCAGATATGTTTTCCCATTCACGGCACTAACCTACTATTCTCTATATACTTTTAATCATCAAATATTATGCAGTAGTTAGTTCTATATGAAATAATCCATTTCAGGAAAATTAAATGATTACTCCCTCAAAGTACACTTTGATATATAAGTTAGATATTTTGGTGAAATCGGCTACAAGGCGTGCTAGCGGGTGGCGGGTGGTATATTTTATGCGACGATTTTCAATCATTCCGTACCATAATATTACATGGCCAGGGGAGATAACTCACTGAAAACCAATAGGGATCTTCCTTTTACCATGATAAACATGTGTACCAAATTCGCTTATCATCCGTCAAGAGGAATTCTTGTCTGTTCCACGTTTTCCTGCAGACAAACTTTTTGCTATTAAACACATTAAATCTAAAAAATATTAAATGTAAGAACTTTTTCACCAATAACAAAAAAATTTGGGAGGGTCCCAAAAAAATCACCCTCCCAAATTTTTTTATTTGATGAAATTCCAAAAAAAAACATTTTCCTATGGGAATTTAACATTGGAGAAAAAGAGGTGGATTGAGGAAGAGTTAAAAAACAAATAATTTGGAAATTGACTCTGAAACCAGGTTTCAGAGTCAATTTCCAAATTATTTGTTTTTTAACTCTTCCTCCACCTCTTCCACCTCTTTTTCTCCAATGTTAAATTCCCATAGGAAAATGTTTTTTTTTTTTTTGAATTTCATAAGTGGCTAGATAGCTTGTAACGAGTTAGATTTTGAAAATTGGTCCACAAATGAAAAGTTGTATCAAAAAATCTATTTTTAGTACTCATGTTAAATTCCCATTGGAAGATAGTTTTTTTCCGCAATAAAATCAACATTTGACCGAATTTCATCAAATAATTTTTTTTGTAGAGGGCGACATTTATATTATTGATGAAAAAGTATTTACACATTTAAATGTGTTTTGAATTGAATGTGTTTAAAAGCCAAAAGTTTGTCAGTGTCCGACTGGTTTGACAGCATTAAAATGCCATCAAAGAAAAAATGTGAATGAGTTTACAGTCGTTTCTGTCAAAATGTTCCGGGTTTATACGTGTACAAAGTGTTGTGCGTTGCGTATCCGTGGAGTTTCCGTTAGTTGCGTTTCAAACCGTGTGTCGTCTACGTGTAATACGTTTTCGGCCATGCGTTGCGTTTCCCCACTCTTGCGCATGCGCGAAAGTTCGAAAACAAATCCGTGTCGAACACCGGTTGTCAACGCATTGAGTTTCAAAAGCGTGTAATCCGTGTACAACTGTTGTAAACGTATACAACGGTTGTAAACAACGCATTGAGTTTCAAAAGCGTGTAATCCTGTACAACGGTTGTAAACGTATACAACGCTAAGGTAAACCGTTTAAACGATTTAACGCTTTCTTTGACGAACGGTTACACGCTTCTACATGTACACAGCACCGTACAGATGAAACCGTGTTATACGTATAACACGTTTCCACGGGTTTTAACGCATTACACGTTTTGGTATGCCAACCGTGTATCGCGTAGAATGCGCATGCTCAGATCGTTCTTCGTGTGTGTATATATACTTCTAGACTCACTGCAGGGCTTCTAAAATTTTCAGTTTTCCGGTTCTGGACCGATTTTTGAACTCCGAGACCGATTGAGATTTGAAAACTACCGTATTTACCGTATATATTGGGACAGTAAAAAATAATTTAAAAAATTAGTGTCCCAAAATATAATGTAAAAAAAAAAAAAAAAAAAATTCTGTCCCAATATTTATGGTAAATTCGGGAATATTTGTTCATTTCATGTTTGCATTGTCATTATTAAAATTTGAATTAAAGTTTGTGTTTGTGTTAAATAATCCCTAATTATCGATTCTCACTGTGACTATGATATGAACGACGTCGCCAATGCCTATAATATGCCATAAGTTTTCACTGTTATCTTCGCATGTAATACATATATTGAATCCAAGAATTGTTAACGTCATGTTTTATTTATTCATCATGTTCATGTAGAATGTAGATCTACGCAGGTCCGTGCAATCCATTATTGTAAACGCGTGTAGAAAAAAGTGTAGTAATGATGACGCAATGACCCAATGACCGATATCCTGTTCCATCAGCTGCAACGCCACGGACAAGCTTGTGCGTTGCAATCTGTGTTTACTCTTATGGTGAGCACAGGTGGAAGACTCGGACATATGACACCAAAATAAATGCCTATTAAAAAAATCTCATTATCCCACCCACCTGGTATCGTACTGTACATGACGTTAATAATAGAACGAGATCAAGTGGTGGTAATGGATATTTTTGAAATGGTCATTTTCTTTGTGTCACACGTCCGACTATTCCACCTGTGGGTTTGAGTACAGACCTGTATAGACATGTTTTGCCCGACGTGTTATAATATTGCGCCAGTTCATGAGGTAATCAGGCTTATCACGTGAGATTTTCGACAAAGATAAATCTGATAATAGTGATAATAGTGTACATTTTCTGTAAACGATATCGAATGTTGACGAATATTAAAATTAGTAATTATTACGCATTTGCTCAGAAAATGTTATCAACTTTCCGATATATTTGCAGAAAAAAGAAAAAATCAAATCATTCTCGGCGAAAATCTCAGTTATATAATAAAGTTGATTATCTCATGCACTGGCTCAATTATGACGTAGCGAAACAAGGCCAGTTGTCACGTACACATTTGTGTACATGCGCCGGGGGAGTGGGCAGTGCTGTAACAATTTAGTTAATCTGGGTCGAGTTAATCTGCGCGACTGATACGCGATCTCCGATTGGTCAGCCTTTACACCTAATTAATATTCCACCAATGGTGAGCGTGAACGCATGCCAGAAAAATGAAATCGAGCACATAACAATTAGCACTGCTTTGTTACTGGGACCAATAATTGATCTTATTCCCAGTTTGCTCGGATTAATTTACGAAATGTGCAAACGTGATCAGCTGCACATTCACATCGGTGAGATAAAAGGAGGCTATGCGTCCATAAAAAAAAAAAATTCGTCCATTTTGGGTCTAATTTGATGGAATATTTTTTATATTTATTCACCAAAAATGGCAAGTTGGGAGTGCTTTAGAATCGTAAGACGATTCTAAAGCACTCCCAACTTGCCATTTTTGGTGAATATATATCAAAATTTCCATCATTAAGGTGATTAATTTGAGGGAAATTTTAACTGGAAATTTGTTTATCTCATGCACTGAATTGTGACATAGCGAAACAATGGCACTTGTCACGTACACCATTTTGGGAAGGATTGAACAACGTGTTTATGGGATATAAGAATGCAGAATATCAAAAGTGCATGTTCTTCCAAATATGTGTACACACTCCAAATGGATTCACACAATGATGAAAAAGGGTTGTCCCAAAACTTAATACGAAAAAATTATGAAATTTTACGCTGATTTGAGGTATGTCCCAAATCTTAATCTCCCAAAAATAATTATTTTCGTAAAAAATAGAGGTGTCCCAATACTTCCGGTGTCCCAATACATACGGTAAATACGGTAGTCTTAAAAATCGGTCCGAGAAAAATTGCCAGTCGGCTGCTATTTCGCTATAAACCTTGTAAATTTACCGGTTTTGACCACCAAGTAATTTATGACATATCCGCGGGCCATATCCGTGTTAAACCAGTGTGCAGCTCGCTGTGTATTCAGTTTCTCCAAATATCGATTTTTCTTAACACACGCGTGGGACAGGTGTATAGCGGATTAGTGACTGAAATAGACTGGCTTCAGCGTAAAGATACGAGAGTTCCTAGACTCGCCATTTCTGATGATGTTAAAATAAAATAAAGAAACCATGCACTGTGTTTATCTGTGTTCGTAATATTTAACCCCGAGTAACTGACACGGACTATCGGCCCGGGCTATTCCATATTAAGTTAGGAACTGTTACATTACGCTGTATTAGGGGTCGTTTTTGTGTATATAAAATGTACATGTACTACGTAGGAATGCCGCAGATCCTGATGAGCCGGCTCACGTGATCTACAATTCGCAAACATTTTGATAAACGACAAGGTACATCTGTCGTGTTAAAAGCGTGACTCATTAGGCATCAGGGATTAGGGATCAATTGAAGTGCTAAATCACACCGCCGATGTACTTTGAACTCGATCTGAGGGTATGTATTTGCGATATTTTAAAAGGGACGAAACAAGGACGCCTCGAAGCGATCGGGGGGGGCCGAACAGGTATTGCGTTAAAACGTGTAACCGTTGTACACGTTTCAACGCTTTCATAGCTACACGCTTCCAGGTAAAGCGTTGTACAACGTTTCAACTCTTTCACAACGCTACATATGTATATGCAAAGCGTAAAGTATTACGCTTGAATGCTAAACGTATTACATGCTTTAAAACTAAACGGTTTGACAATGTGTATTACACGTGTACGAACCGTATTATACGTTTAAACAACGTATACAACGCTTTTAAACTAAACGGTTTGACAATGTGTATTACACGTGTACGAACCGTATTATACGTTTAAACAACGTATACAACGCTTTTAAACTAAATGATTTGACAATGTGTATTACACGTGTACGAACCGTATTAAACGTTTAAACAACGTATACAACGCTACAGCAAACCGTTGCGTTCGCGTTGCGTTCGCGTTGCGTTCGCGTTGCGTTCGCGTTGCGTTCGCGTTGAGTTTGCAAGTGTTTTCTACGGTGGAACAAAAACGGAGACTGCACTGTAACATCCCACCAACAACTAAGGTCATATAGAGACGGGACCAGTTTAAAGTCTCATCCGACAGACCAGTGTGATGGAAATACTAGGACAGTATTTTTGATGCCCAAGGCGAGGTTTGAACCCACAACCTCCAGATAGGAAGTCAGGTATTCTAACACCTAGGCCACAGCCCATCCCTGCTGTCAAATAATGTTATTGATAAGAATAAAACATTAATTTTAATAAAAATAAAAAATGTACAGCAGACAAATTTTAATTCAAAACTGTAAGGGTTAACAACTTACCCAAACTGTCTGTATTAGAGCCGTACACATAAATGGCTTCCACTAACAGCACTAAGCCGAGATCCACCTCCCAATACGCAAATAGGTCATTGTCAGAAATACTGTAGCAGTTAGTCGTGTACCCGCTATTGATTCCGATTTGGCTGATGCCCGAATTCGTAACTTCCTTCTGGTATGCTGCTTCTCTCCCTCAATGAAAGTACATGACGGTTCAAATGAGTGGTCACAACTTATACTTGTGACAACATATAAAGAAAATATTGAGTAGTTTGCACAAACAAAATTGCGTATCATCGGCATGCAATGGATCAACACAGGCATCGTTATCACTAAGCTAATCCCCGCGCTGGCAGCCTTGATAATAAGTCCTCAGTGACCTTCACCAGAGCTCCAGTTAAGGTGCGTAATTTGACCAACTTGGGGTGAAATTTTGTTATTTCTTCATCAAAAATGGCAAGTTGGGAGTCCTTTAGAATCGTCTCATTGAGACGATTCTAAAGCACTCCCAACTTGCCATTTTTGATGGAGAAATAAGAAATTTGCCTCCAAATTACGCACCTTAACTGGAGTTCTGTTCACATGGGTTCAGACTCAGGGTGTATGCGAAAGAAAGTACCATCCCTAGATACACATTGTGGCCAAATATGTATTAACTCTTTGCATGCTGGGAAACTTGTACACTATAAATAGTTAAAAAATAGCGGACCACAATTCATTATATTTTCTTTTATTTCTCAATAAATATCATGAATAATTAGTCTTGGAATTTCATTAGAATCAAGTCCGAAGGACACAATTCTAATGAAATTTCAAGACCGATTTGCAGAGAAAAGTAAGAGAAATATTACAAATTTGTTGGCTGTTATTATACGATTATTATATACATGTATGTACTTTCGTTTCCCATTGAAACACAATGTAACGCAAGACGTCAACATTATTCCCTATTGACGTCTCGTGAGTTCATAGTGGTGAATGACAGAACTATGCTTCACCTAGCAAAATAGTTCCTTCTAAATCACCACTAATTTGTTAATTTTATTGACATTTTTAAATTTGCTTGAAGCGCATCTAAATTGCAATGATGTACATATATAACTAGATTGGTCAGTAAGCGAGGCTTACGGAATACCCCCCGCGTGGGCCCAGGTACCCCTAAATATGTAAAATTTTCCAAGTGTGGGCTTGTGACCTTGACTCTAGGCTTAGCGGAGGTGGCACAAACGTGAATGTGAATCAGATCCGAGCAAGGAAATAAAAGTTATAACCGATTTCTCTGATGTTAAGTTTTGTAAAGAGACTAAGTATGTGATCTTGACCTTGGGATTAGCAAGGATATGTCACAGCATCATAGTAGAGCCTTAGAGGAATGCATGCATGAAATATTAAGAATTTTAGATGAAGTTATAACATATTTCTCTGTGATGTTAACTTTTGTAAAGAGACCATATATTTGACCTTGACCTTGGGATCAGCGGGGGTTGGACGGTAGTGGATTTGGCACAGCATGGTAGTAGAGCCTTACAGGAATGCATGTGTGAAATATTAAGCATTTTAGATGAAGGAAGTTGAAGTTATAACAATATTTCTCTGATGTTAAGTTTTGTAAAGAGACTAAGTATTTGACCTTGACCATGGGATCAGCTGGGGTTGGACGGTTGTGGATTTGGCACAGCATGGTAGTAGAGCCTTACAGGAATGCATGTGTGAAATATTAAGCATTTTAGATGAAGGAAATAGAAGTTATAACAATATTTCTCTGATGTTAAGTTTTGTAAAGAGACTTTGACCTTGACCATGAGATCAGCGGGGGTTGGACGGTCGTGGATCTGGCTCAGCATGGTAGTAGAGCCTTACAGGAATGCATGTGTGAAATATTAAGCATTTTAGATGAAGGAAATAGAAGTTATAACAATATTTCTCTGATGTTAAGTTTTGTAAAGAGACTAAGTATTTGACCTTGACCATGGGATCAGTGGGGGTTGGACGGTCGTGGATTTGGCACAGTATGGTAGTAGAGCCTTACAAGAATGCATGTGTGAAATATTAAGCATTTTAGATGAAGGAAATAGAAGTAGTAGTATATAGGGAGTCAAAATGATACCACCTACGGTGGCATCATTTCCACCCCCATATACTACTCCCACCACCCCCGAAAAATCAAAAATTGGTTAACGAGGTAATTATCTCCCGACAGCAAATTCATAAATTTGCAACCCCCTATAATACCCCCACGAGGAAATTTATGAGAAAATAATTATTTTACAAAATTAATTTCAATGAGATAGTTTATATTCCAACACCCCATTTTTCTCCTCCAATATAGCTAATTTATTTCGCAGATCAGCAACTAATTCTACCAGCTCTAGTCTACCACGTTCACCTGTAGCCACCTGACAGCGTAGTTGCTTATGTCTACAAAGAGTTTGGGCACTAACGAATTTACAAGGGCATCTGGGGCATTGAAATTGCGGGGGGACACAAGGAATTTTTCTACGTCTCGCTAGATGCCTTCGTAGATAGTCTTTACGCGTAAACGTCTTACAACAAGTCTCACACTCCATTATATATGTATATGTATATGTTTATATTCAATTGGTCGTGAAAAAAACATAATGTTTTCAAGACTAATTGAACAGATAAATTTCATAGGTTATAAAAAGTATATTACAGAAAATATGATAACGCCAGAAATAGAAAGTTTGAGAAGAGAAGCCGAATCGCTAGGGATTACTTATAGTACACGGTTGAGAGTTAGGGGGTTGACAAAGCTGATAAATGCCACAAAGAATGAGGCGTTTATGAAGCGGTTTACCCACCCCGCCTATAAAAAGAGGGGCATTTAAAGACCTCTCACTAGCGGAGGAAGTTGTAACAGAATTCAAAAAGAAAGTATTGCGGAGCTAAGGGCTAGTGTAATTAATTCTAAAGAATTACCTTCAAGCAAAAATAATTTGTCTCAAATTAGACACACAGGTGACCAAATACCAAATAAAAGATCTATAGTTCGCGCGATAGTGGAAAAAGGTGAAGAAATATGGGGGCTCACGATGAAACATTGGAAAAGGTAGAAAATGGAAGACGGGTAGTTACATTATCCTTTCGTAAAAACATTAACATTAACGAGTCTGAACGCATGTCCGATAAACTGGCTCCGTATCTAACAACCAATTTTTATTTGAGTATTCATATTCTTACAAGCTAGAACATATGGAGGAAACTAAAAATGGAAAACCTAAAACTATAATATTTACAAAAATCTCTGGTGGTAGCGAACCACTATCATCAATGAAAACCGTTAAAAAATGGCTGTCAGATAAGGAGCAAACACGAATAAAAATGTCCGATAAAATAGACAGACCAAATACAAAGTGGAAGTTTGTAAGATGGGTAGAGGTTTTTGTAAAGCTAATACAGGGTAGTAGGGGAATAGATTTGGGACTACAATCCAAAGAAGCAGCAGGAGGAGAACTTCCAGAATGGTTGAGGAATAGAAAAGGTATGTATTCTTTAGATAAGTATAATGACGATCTTTGTCTGTTCAGGTGTCTAGCTATGCATATGACAGATAAAAGACACGACAGATGTACAGAAAAAGCGGAAGAACTTAGTAAGCAATATTTCGGTAGTAATGTGGTTTCACCAATTCCTTTTTCAGATCTGAAAAAAGTTGAGTTTTTTAAAATCGGTATAGAAGTATATCAACCCACCGAATGTAATGTATGGTGGTTGAAAAAGGTACCAGCGCACTATAATGAAATAGGTAATAAACCAATGACAATAGGACTAATAATCACGCATTTCTGATAAAAAACCTTAAAAACCTATCTAAAATTTACGCCTGCGATAATTGCAAGCAGAAATTCACGAAAGCGAGTAATATGAAGAGACACGGACCAACATGTATGAGAGGTGAGACAAAAGTAATATGTGATGGTAATTATTTAGAGCGCCCGCGTTCGTCGTTCGAGAAAGCGTTCTACCCAAAAAGTTCTAACAGTTATGGGGCGATCGATTGGAGTACTCTGTGGAAAAAGCGCAGGGAATTCACATTCACCACGAACAGTGTGGACACAGGGGTGAAAGATGGATTTTTAGGAGCTCCAGTAGATGGATACTGTCCAGAAACCAATACCGTATATCAATATCACGGCTGTTACTGGCACGGGTGTGAGATTCATGCAAAGCATAGAAAAGAAGAACGCGCATCCACTATGAGAAGAGATACATTATTAGAAAAAGCAAAGAATTCAACCTAGTAGTTATGTGGGAATGCGAATTTCAAAGAACGGGTAAAGACATAAAGATCGG
>CM055267.1:65788262-65877069 GCA_029237695.1 Conchocele bisecta
TGATTGATTCATGTGCCACTTTCATCACGGTAGTCCTAAGTGTGTGGGACTACCAGCTGATGGTACATCCTAACCTGACCCTATCGATTCGAAATTACGATACAACAAGTCTTTTCGGTATGCGAATTTCGATTTGTTTCCGTTCTTACTTGACCGTACCGTTCCGTCTTTTGCATTATTTCGAACTGACGTCAATGTGACGTCATGTGCCTGCGCCTCTTTGAATTCATCGCGTGATACGTTCGCGATTGCGGTAGGGACTTTGAGGGTCTTATATGATTCGTCTCGGGCTGTCGTTTGCGACCTAGTTTCAACTGCGCACGATTTAGCGCCTCTAAAATCGGATATCACCGGTAACTCTGACCCGTCTACATTACCTATGGTAACATCATACATTGTATCTGTCATGCAAAGGGCTTCTACCTGACCTTTGAAAAAAGGTGTATCTAGATCTACCCGGGCGGTAGGAATTCCACTCATTTTGCTCCTATTTACCAGCATGCATGTTGAAACTTTGCTTAAAAACTGATCTGGTTGTACTAAGCTTTCCCTGACGACCACCCCGGTACACCCAGTATCTCGCATTACTGTGACCTTTTTCCCATTTAATGTGCCCTCTGCTACGGGTAGCCTATCCATACCAAATGTACATCCGTTAATCACCTCCGGGTGTATCTCGCTACCTGAACATACAATAGTGGTGTCGGTATCAACCATACAGAAATGTCCTTGGTTTTCCCCTGGTTGTCCCGTGTTTTGCCATCTACCTCTACCTCTGCCTCTAGTGTGCCTTCCACTTCTACCTCTATTTCTACCTCTGTACCGACCTCTCTGTTCTTTATCTGCAAAACTTACATGTTTCTCTTCCTCGACTGCTGCTGCTTTGTAAGCTGAGGACCGGTCACGCTTAGGACAATCGTAGGACATGTGACCTTCTTTGCCACAATGGTAACATGTCCCGCGATGCCTATCGTGGCCGTTCCTGCTGGTACTTCTGTCATAACTGCCTCTACTCGGGCTTCTATCATAACTACCCCTACTTGGGCTTCTATTGTGGTCTCTATTCTGATATCTGTCCCTATCTCGACTCCTATCTCTGGATCGATTATCCGCACTACTTACCTTGCGCCTCTGGTTATCTACTGACCTGTACTCAGTTCTGTTGCTAGTACTGTTCCTCTGAACTACATACTTGCTACCTCCTCTAGCTTCTGCAAAATAATCTGCCTGAACCGCCATCTGATCTATCGAGTCAAATGTTTTCTCTTTGAGAAATAAGTAGAGCTCACGACTGCATATACTTAACATCTGATCTCTGATCATGTAGTCTAGTACTCCTTCATATGTTCTATTCACCTTACCTAACTCAAACCATCTATCTAAATAGTTCTTTGACCGACTGACATATTGCACAAATGATTCACTGTGATCAGGTTTGGTGTTTTTGAACATGCGTCTGAACCCATCTTCCGTTAGATCAAAACATTTCAACAATGCGGATTTCAACTTATCATAGTCAAGAGCATCATCAATAGGTAGTCTAGAATATACATCTAATGCCTTGCCCTTCATAAAGCACTCAAGTGTAGTGACCACTTATCTCTCCCCCACCTTTGAATTGCTGCGTACCTCTCAAATCTAGCTAAGTAGCTATCCATGTTGTCATTATTCTGATCAAAATGTGGCAGCTTCGGACCGAATGCTCTGCCATTGTCCCTATCATGTCTATCTTCATCTACTATTCCACCCCTTTCTACTTTTGCCATTTCTACCTGGTGCTTAGTGTCTAGTTCTCGCAATTTAAATTCTAGAGCTAACTGTGCTTCATTGGCTAACCGATGTGCTTCTTTATCTAACCGCGCAGCATCTAATCTATCTTTCTCCATCTGTCGCTCAACTTCCTTAGCTAACTGCTCAGCATCTAACCTATCTTTCTCCATCTGTCGCTCACCTGCTAACTTATCTTTCTCAGCCTGTCTAGCCTCAAGTCTTTCCTGTCTTTCTCTCTCCTGCTCTTCTTTTACAAAGGCCCTTAACTCTGAATCTGCTAGCCCTAAGCTTTTGCCTATGTCCATTAGCTCCTTAATGGACGACATTATCACTCTCAACTCAACTCCGGATTATCGATTTACACGCTTTACCCGACGGTACACAAGGTCTCTAGCACTCAAATCACTTAGTGATTTGTGCGAGTCTCTTGCTTCACGTCTATAAGGTTAAGGTAAATCAATCCGGTCTCTACTCCTAACGACGGTATACGTTTCTCAATTCGGGTAAGTCAATCCGGTATATGTATAATCTAATGTAATGGTATATTTACAATTCCCTCGCTATGGTACTGGACACAAATATTGGGGACTGGTTATAGACACATGGCAGGATATAATATTGTTCATACACAATATAATAGTGGTAGTAATCTCGCCTCAGATGCAGAAGTGTCTAGTGCTAACCTAGAACACCCGCTGTGCCATCATCACAGGGAGGTACTGTTGACAAATCAAAAATTACAATGACCCTTACATCGACTATCTCACTAGATCGTCTCAACTCTACACTTCTGTACCTAGGTAGTCAAATCATGTATGTGGTGATGTATTAGTGCCTAAGTGTTGGAGGGCAATCTTACATTAACTCCCAAGGCAAGCAAACAAATACAAGATTGAATTTTGACGACACTAGGGGTACAGCTATTCTAGCCTCCTTACTTCAACTGCTTTGAAGAAACTGATTATAAAAAGAGGAAACAAAACCCCACTTCTGACACCATTGTCAAGGTCATTACCAAGGTCAGGAATGATCGAGACAAATTGTCTCCCCCAATTATCATATGAACCAAGTATACTTCAATTGTTATGACGTTATGGCCAATATAGCTTGATCTGACGAAAGAAAAGTGGTAACAATGCAGTTGAAGTGTAAGGGATAGGCCAGAGTAGATAAGTACACGTAATCACTTATAATGTACACTATATTACATGGGGAACACACAGGAGTACATGATACATTCATATGCGAACATCACTGTACTGTGCATGATACTATTCAATTACTACAAGGTTGTAAGCCAATCGACTGTTATACTTTAACGCAACTTAAAAGCTATAGACGAATAAACTCGGTATGTGGTATCTCAATGGTCCCGTAGTGGACAATAGTATGAATGCACAAGTACTCTGATGATCGCTAATCAAAGTGAAATAACATACAAGTACAACATGGCATAACGAACATTGGAGGACAAATGACAATCATCTGAGCTACCCCAGTGCTGGCGTATCTCAATAGATAGTGTAACCTCTGAGTATCAAAGTCCCAAGGTCTGCCTCACCCGCAATATGAGGTCTAGTCAACAATATGGCTATAATCCAACTTCAAGTGGATTAATCCATAAACAATATATGTAGTCTTACTACAATCCTTTAGCCATGATATGCCATGATAGGAGTATTACCATACACTATCAAAGTATACATATGTATTGCCTATGCAATATATTTCCAAAGTATGAATGTCAAAGTCAAAGCCGGATGTGGTTACATCACATGATAGTCAATAACGATAATGTTCCGGAAGCTGGTTCCCGGAAGTAAAGTTCCACAGGTAGTATTATCTCCGGAAATGGTGGACCAGATGTAAAGTTCCTATGGTATCACTCGACTGTAGCAACCCGGATGTGGTAGACCGGATGTAAAGTATCCATGGTGAATCAATGGGTTGTAATACCGGAAGTGGTAGACCGGATGTAAAGTTCCGATATAATACAAAAATGGCGATTATCACGTTGGCTAAGACGCCGGGAAAAGTTTCACTTAGGTGACATTCAACTCGGTGGTAGTATAATGATATGATGTGTGTATGGCGTTTCACTTCACTAAACTATGGCTGTGACTGTCTGCTGAACGCGAGGTAGCTATCACACACTGCTCTATACAGGCCTGCACCCGGAGCTGCTACACACACTGCGCCAGACAGACGTACGGACACTAGGACGACCCGATACTCTGCACTGACTGGGGTCTGCCCTCAAACGAGTGGACCAAAACGTCCAATGTGGCTCGCTGGAGCGTTCTCAAGAGGCTACAAAAATGAAATGAATCTCCAATTACTGGACGAATACGCACAGACAGACAGACAGGATGCACAACAGACTAAAACTGGAATCGAACAACGGCAAATCACAGCTGAAATAAAATGTTCTAGGTACATACAAAATCCTCCGTGTCACTGGTGAATACAGTACTAGTCTTCTGTAACCAGAAAATATGTGTCCCGCCAACACATAGCGAGACATCGCTTATATACGCACCAGTGAAACCATGCACGGAATAATGAATATGCCTACCCCTCGTACGACATCTCACATAAATACTACAAAACCATGGCTTTTGCCATGTCACCCGTGGGTTATATTTGGCATAAATATATACTGAGCAAAACTAGAAACGTCCCTCCATGTTTAAGGAAAGATTCATCAAAAACCAAAAGGGTTACTTTTAAAAATCAAAATGGAAAAACAAGTTCATTCATTTCTGTATCAAAGCCAATAAATTGCATTTGGATATCTTGTTAAATATTCGAGAGATAACCGGCCAAGGGCGGTAGGGGTCAAAATCAAAAATCACAAAAACTCAGAAATGTGTTACTTAATGTTTAGAAATGGAATTTCAATAAGTAATGTGGCAAATTCAGTAATCTCGTTAGTACCGAGTGTGGCCACCATTTGCATGAATGCATGCAATGATCCTACGCCGCATCGACGTGACGTAACGCAATACCAGTGCGTTGGGCAAATTCCTCCATTCCGTTGTAACGCCCGTGTAAGATCGCGAACATTGTCAATCTGATGGTTAGCTCGTGCTTTGCGGCCCAGCTCATCCCATATGTGGTCAATGGGATTGAGATCCGGGGAGACCGCGGGCCGGGATGGCATGACGTCGACGTTGTTTTGCTGTAAGTATTGAGTGGTGACCCTGGCTACGTGAGGGCGGGCATTGTCGTGCATCAATGTCACACCAGGACCATGCTGACGGATAAATGGTAAGGCATGTGCATTTAGCACATCTGCAATCATAACGTTGTGCATTGATGTTGCCCTGTACAACAACCAAATCTGTCTTCCGGTTTCCCATGATCCCACCCCAGACCATTACGCTCCCTCCCCAAACCTGTTCTTCTCAACAATGCAACGATCGGTGAATCTTTCATTTTTACGCCTGTATACCCGTAATCTTCCGTCAGCATGACTAACTGTGAACCGAGATTCATCGGTGAACAAAACCTCGGTTCCAGTCAGCCCTTCTCCAGTTCAGATGACGTCGCGCCCATAACAGTCTGGCAGCACGGTGACGTTGGGTCATTATCTGACCAGTGTACGGGCGGCGTGCCCGGATTGGTTGGGCGTTACGACGTAACCGGTTGCGAATGGTCTGCCCTGAGACACCGTATCGCCTAGCAGTGACTGTGGCTGCCAATCGACGTTGACGTGAGTGCGTCAACGTAATGTAACGATCGGCTCTAGCCGTCGTTACACGAGGCCTACCAGGTCGCTGCCGGTCGTGAACAGCCCCAGTCTGCTGGTACCGGGACTGCAAGACGATCAATCATCTTCTGACAGCAACCAAACCGAGGCGCGACCGCCACTGGCGGCCATCCCACCCGCAAGCATCCCAATTGCCTGATTTCGCTCGTTTTCGGAAAGCCGTGGCATATCGAAAACAGTGAAAAATTAAAAAAGTTTTTTAATTTTCCGAATAGCCCCTATCGCATGAATGGTACGACATGAACTGAATCACCTTATCGATGACAAGTATAGCGTGCACGTGCAAAAAGTGGAAATCAACGTTCCGGTCACTGGCCGCTATGTAAACCGTGTGTATCGGCTAAACTCTACACGATCGTATTCTGAACATCGCCACGGTTTAAAATACATGTACTTTGAACATGTGGTACATACATAGACAGAGCTACACCGGCTATAAAACAGGGACGTTTCTAGTTTTGTTGAGTATATGTTCCCACGCCTTAAATTCAACCAAACCAGTGTACAGCCCTCGTGGAATAAATACCATCCAACATGGTATACCCCACACTACCATAAATCTGCACACTATAGACCCAGATCTCATAATCCGAAATCTACTCGACTGGTCTCGACAATGCGAAGGTCGCTTCTTGGCCCCGCCAAACCCCCTCCATAACGGTCCTACGGATAATACACTCAAATGAGAGTGTAGCACATACTAAACTCAAATATCGTGGTCATTTACGGAAATATCACGACACAAAACATCACCGTTATGGGATCTGATATATCCGTGTTGGCCAGTACCAGGCTATGATGAAACACTAACCCGTAGCATACATAACAGGGCAGACCATGGTATGGTCTGCGCTATATACTGGCTTCACCTACAGAAGGTCCCTTATATGGTGAAACACTGACACGCGGACAAACTCGGCTGGCACGGACAGTGGACATCCCGTAATACTAAAAGGTATCTTTTCCCTAGCGAAACCAGCACACAGTCAACGAGTTCTCTACCACACACATGCATAGTCTGTGGCAAATATGGCGTGACATCAGTAAAACATTGCTCATAAAATAGACGTATATTTAAATCCGCAAATAGGACACGCATAAACGTATCTCCACCAATACAACATAAGCCCCCTTATTACACGCACATTGTACATGGCAAATGTACATGCTAAATCACAGGTGTGTAAAAATCACAGGTGTGTGAAACCACAGGTATGTGGAATCACAGGGATGTGAAATCAATAATACGCACAACAATACAACACAGTACCACACATCACAAATATACAATTATACGGATTCCAGAATGTACAAGAATGCACGTGTCACGCGACAAAGTCGGTGTAATGAAAGATCTGTTGTTGAATGGGTTGTATCTACCGGACGCCAGCCCGTTGCCATAGGGACCCCATATCAAGCTGTGTGGATAGGACGGCTTCTTGGCCGAAACTTCGTTCAGGGAATCCATCTGATAAATGCGTTTCCTAGCCTGATAAATAGAATACTACATGCAGTATGATGTTAGTGTCTTTTGATATCAAGTTCATCATATCAGGCTCGGCTCGGAAACTGTAGAAATTCCTCGGTGAGCCTCGGAATTCCTCCGCGTCTTCTAGCCTTGTATCATAACATGGACATCAATAGACGCTTACCTAGCCTGATATCTTCTTTCTATAGTTACCTCGTCCTGTGTCAGGGCCCTACGGAGCCCCGCAGGGGACGTATAATTATTTTTTTTCGTAATTAGTTCCCACGAAATTTAACAATTCGTTCCCACGAAATAACAATTAGTTTCCACGGGAACCAATTGTTAATTCGTGGGAACGAATTGTTATATCGTGGGAACGAATTGATAATTCGATGGAACGAATTGTTAAATTGAGGCAACTAATTCGCATTTCGTGGGAACGAATTGTTAATTCGAGGGAACGAATTGTTTATCGTGGTAACTAATGGTTAATTCGAGGGAACGAATTGTTAAATTGAGGGAACAAATTAATAAAACAAATCCATGTCCCTGCTGGGCTCCGTTGGACCTAGCCGGACGACGCGCCCATACTATTGTCCTCTAGCTGTTCGAGCGACGTCGCCCCGACAATCACCGCGGATACGGCATCCTTCTGTAGCAACTAGCGGAGCGCCACCTGACATACTGTCCCTACCTGGCGGAAATATGTGTACGCTGGTATCTCTATACACCGGGCTGGAGGCTGGTTGGGAGCATGTGAGAGGCTAATTTAACGATGGGCTTCATTCTTACCGGAATCGCGATATCCCTGGTTTGGCCTTCATGTACGTCTTTGGCTTTCTTGTTACTTGACAGTTATAAAAGTAGTAATGTTAGTAGTAATCCTATTACTTTTAGGGAGTGAGCTAAGTGACTCTGGTGTGGTGAGGACCAGGCACCAGACATGGTTAGTCTAATTTTAGGGCTGTCTATATTTTTTTTTTTCTGCAAATATTCAGTTTTGGTTGTGGGATGTTCCTCCTATCCGTACAGGTGAACTTTGGGATTCGACCCTATTAACCCGGCCTAAAATTACTGTAGCTGTTAAACACCATTAACCCTTAGACCGCTATCTTATTTTTTTGTCGTCTGCTGTTTATTTTCTATTTTCCATTTTTATCATCAAAAACATGCTTTGACAGCACTTTATAATAATTTACAACATGCTTTGACAGCATATAAACGCAACAGCAGACGACAATTGTTGTGAGTAGCGGCCTAAGTTCTATTCTTAAGTTTATTTATGCAGTTATTGAATAATTGGAAAACAAACGTGTTGCTGTTATAGACAGGTAATTGCTATTCAGAGGTGGCCTGTAGCATAGGTTCGACTGTAAATACATTTCTGTAGCATAGGTTCGACTGTAATTACATTTCATTTGAAGGTGGACGGAGTGTGATCTCTCAAACCATGTGTTGTATCTTCCACAACACATCGTCTTAAAACATGTTCTTTATTATCATTTACAGGGGTGGTGTTCACGGATAAATTCGCACTAAACGAGTGCCTGGATCCAACGGGGAGTCGTATAGGGATCATCGATGAAATGGGACCAGAGGCAGCTTCTGCCCTCGCAACCCCATACTGGCCCGATGTCTGTGGCGACGACAACTGCTGGAATATCCTCCCTGTATTAAGATGTATTGCACAGACGCACGGTTTGTATAGAGAGGGTATTACATGATGAGTGATGATTTAAAACGATATTTATTAAACAAGTTTTCTGATTTCTTATATGAAAGCAATCAGTAATTTTACATTGAACAATACTTTTTTAACCAAGAACCCACTCTCCCAACATTTCGGCACACTGTCATCAAGGAATTAGTGTACTGATTCAGGACCTGCACTGTTCGTCATTTCATCAATTAACCAGCCGTCATGCTTCTTACAAATAATATGGATCGTTATTAGACTACACGAGTGTGCTATTTGATCAGGAGCGACACTGGTCACAAATCCCATAAGGCCATATCTCCAGCCACAGCCACAAATGAGCTCACAATGCTAAAGCAGATACATTGGAACCTCTCTAAACCGGACACCCTGTGGACCTCCGTTTAGAGAGGTACCACTGTAAAACAGGCATATGACTACTTCAAGGCACGCGTGGGTACTTTGTGATCAGGAACAGGCAGTATTATCAGAGATAAAATGCAATGGAACCTACCAAAATTAAGCATCACTCATTTTTATCTATGTCCGGTTTAGAGGGGTTCCACTGTACTGGAGGGTTCAAGTCGGAATTACATTGGAACCTCTCTACACCGGACATACCTGGAAGGATGCCGTATCCGCGGTGATTGTCGGGGAATTTCTACAGTTTCCGAGCCGAGCCTGATATGATGAACTTGATATCAAAAGACACTAAAATCATACTGCATGTAGTATTCTATTTATCAGGCTAGGAAACGCATTTATCAGATGGATTCCCTGAACGAAGTTTCGGCCAAGACGCCGTCCTATCCACACAGATTGATATGGGGTCCCTATGGCAACGGGCTGGCGTCCGGTAGATACAACCCATTCAACAACAGATCTCTCATTACACCGAGTTAACCACTCTTGTGTGTGGTACATGACAAACTTGGTCATGGTCACGTCTCTGAAGAATTTACGTCTTATTGGCGTTTTTCTTCATTGCAATCATATTAGTCGTTACCTATAATCAGAACTGAATTTACAGAATTGTGTCGTCTGCTGATTATTTTATATGTTGCATATTTCTCAACAAAAACATGTTTGGCAGCAGTTTAGTATCATTTACAATGGAAATTATTCTAAAGTGCTGTCAACATGGTCAAACCATATATGTTTATGGGGAAATACGACAAAATATTAAAAAACAGCAGATGACAGTTTTCCCGACCAGATTTTTGATACGGGTATTTTGATTTTAGACCATCAAAAGCTAACGCGTGGTGAGCGTAGCACGTGTGTTGGCGGGGCCGCTATTTCGGCAGTTCTACCGGGTCATTTTCAGTATGAGAACTTCAATGCTCTTAATTTTAATATCAATTACGTGATTTTGATGTCTACATAGGACTGCCGATACATTTTCATACTATTTTGATAAAGACCATGTGGTCGAAAATTTAATAAAAAGAGTGACTTTAAAACAATGTACATGTATATACATGTATCTTCTTATTTTATGCTCTGCCACAAAGGTGGAGGGGGCATGAAGTGTTACCATTGTCAGTAATCTAATAGAGTTTAGAAAATACTCACTTCTTTTCACAACAAATCACATATTCGCCATTAATATAATTATATTACTATACCATTTGGACTTGGTTTCTATAACTTTAAAGGGAAACTAGACATTGTGTTTGTAAAACATGAATATGCCCCGTGGCATACTGGACTGTAACTGGAGAAACTCTTACAAACTTTTCGACGCAACAGAGAATGAGTTTCAGCACATTTCGAAGGTGACAAAGGTCGTGTTAATGGTGGCGCGTGTGTGTGACAAATGTTCAGGTGATTCAAGTGTCCAAGTATGGAAGCAATCCTTCGCGTACTGTTGAAAATATTACATGTTGGAGAAACTCTTACAAACTTTTCGACTTAACAAAATGGCTAAGTGTTTCAGCGACATTTTGAAGGTGGCAAAGGTCAAGGTCTTGTTAATGGTGGCACAAGTGTGTGACAAATTGTCAGGTGATGCAAGTGTCCAACTATCGAAGCAATCCTTCGTGTAATATTGAACATATTACATGTTGGAGAAACTCTTACAAACTTTCCGACATAAATGTTCACGGACGGACATGTATACGAATGTGCGAACGGACGGAACCTCAAGAGCAACGCAATATGCCCCCATTGCTACCGCATACGTTTTGTAATAACTAGCTATGATCCCTCATTGTCTTATTGGCTGTTATTGTCTGTGTTCTGCAACACAATTCATTACATTAATTTCATATCACAAGCAGTCGGCTTGGCGATAGGACGGTAGTATGTCGTTATTTCGTGGTTATTTGGGGAACAATGAAAACAATCAGATGATGTAATATTGTATTTAATACTATTTATTAATCGAATTTACCGATTTCATATGAAACGAGTCTATTCCGCGTTTCTTATGAAATCAGTCAACGAGTTTAATAAATATCATATTAAATCAACATAGATGTTAGATTATATTTATTGCAGAAGCTGAGACGCATTAATTGAATATGTACTGATCAATCAGCATGTTTTTGTAGTGGCCTCATTTGCATATTTATTACGCTAGTGTATTATGAGTTTTATTACTTAGAGGTTAATACTTGGCTTGTTTGATATCGGCCTAGGTATCGGCCCGAGATAACTTGACCAGTATCAGCCTGAGATCGAATGTCGAAGGCTGATACCAAGATACCTAGGCCGATATCAAACAAGACACGTATTAACGTCTTTATTACTTAGATTAATAAGATATCAATTTCAATATCAATCATCCGGCAGTTGTGATAATCCTATATTAAAATATATACCGTTATCCATGATTGAATGATGAAATACAGAGCCTACAAATTTAAATTCCCGGCATCTGTCAAAATGTACGCAGCCGATAAAGTAAACATACGCAATGCGCATGCCCAAAGGAACTGGTTTAATACGCGCGCGATACATGGTATCGGACTGGAAACGGCGGTATCAGACTAGTAACGATGGTATCAGACTAGAAATGGCAGTTGAGTATCAGACTAGAAGTTTCAGTATCAGACTGGAAAACACGCCGTATCATCCTGGACTGTGTATGTTATTGCTGTAGGCAAATACAGGCAATTTCGAGGCAAAAAATGATATCTAAGTAATAAACTGTGTTATCACACTGTGAAAGCCCAATTTATACAATAAACATTGTGTATATATTGTACTGGAACTTTCTGAATGTCCCGCAAACAAGTATTGTTCGTGAATTGATTTGATTTGTTGGTGTTTAACGGCCTATCAACAGCTAATGTCATTTAAGGCCGGACCACGGGTTCGATCCCGCATTTGACCTGTTGCATTTGGGGGAAATTCCCAAAATCAGAACGGAATATTTACATCGAAATACATATATATTCAGCCCTGAAATTAGAATGACCTGACCTGGTGCCAGGTCCATACCACACCAAAGTCACTTTGCCCCTTCCATAAACGTAATAGGATTACGAATAACCGTATTACTCATACAAGGAGTATAACCAGATTTAACCCTCACATACAAGAATGCCAAAGATGTACCTGAGCGCCAAAGCATGCAGGTCACCGCTCGGGAGTCGGTTAAGGATTCCATCCACATTCTTGAAATGAATGGGGTTTAACATCCTGGCCAGCACCAGTTAAGGTCATATAGAGACGGGACCACAGTTCAAAGTCCCATCCGACAGACCAGTAGGTTGAAATACTATGACATTATTATTCATGCTCTATGGTCATGATGGTAGGTTCTGTATTCCCTAGGGAAGCACTTCCTGTATTATACCCCTGAGAGCAGCTAGGTCTTCCGGGTATTTCGCGCTTATTATATGTTATCTCCCTTGAGATAGCATATTATGGCATGCACATTTCTACGGGCGCAGCCATTGATCGTGCTACGCCAGTACTATCAACACAATAGTGTCCTGTGCCTACTTATCCTATGGCGTTTTGGTCTGTCTTGCTTTGTATCTAAAACTCTACATATACTATTCTCTATAGTTTTCACAGTGTTGTGCTCAGTTTATGAGTTAAATTCTGGAAAACACGAATCAAGATAGTTAGTGCGTATGAATACCAAGGGCGGATTCAGGGGGGAAGGGGGTGGGGGGAGGGCTCCCCCTCCCCCCCCCCCCACCCCCCCCCCCCCCCCCACCCCCTTAAAATTCGCCGAGTAAAGATTTTTTACAAGTTACAAGGCACGTTTCTCCGTTCGCGTTGTGAATTTATTGTTTATTGGTGTTTTTTTTGCTCCAAAATGCGCCAGAACGCAGGAAATGTGCGATGTAGATTTCAAAAAAAATCCGGGTGGGGGGGGGGGGGGTAATGCCCCCCCGGACCCCGATAATATAGTTACGTATTGCAAAATAGTTACGCCCTCCCCCCCCCCCCCCCCCCCACCCACCCCTCAACCCGAAATGAATACAGCAGCTTGCATCTTTAATTATCAAAGTTAGGTAGCAGTGAACAGTTAGCGGCCAGTTTCGTACACTTCTTTTCTGGGAGTTGCAAACAGTAATTTACTCTAGAGAAAACGAATGTATGGGAATGGGTTTGCACCATCACAGTACATTTGCCTCTGGATACGATTGAGAAAATATGCAGCTTTCAGTGTCTAGTTCCGCAAGTGATAACATATGTCAATACTTTCCTCATGCTGTGGTATTCATGATATCTAGTTGTTGTTTTTTTTTTCAGTTTAGACATATTTTTATTCTCCCCGTAATAGGTCTGTGGTAGGTCGGGGAGCCATCCCGCACAAACCGTACAATAATAGAATACATGTGCATCTTACAATTCAAGTTAACCCTTACTGTGCGCTAAACAAAAATTGTCGTCTACCTATTTTTACTTTCATCATTTTTATTACTGAAAAAAAACTTGTTGTGACAGCATATGAGAATCGCCTCCAATGGATATCTAGTTTTACTTGTATATTGCGTGTACGGTATCTTCTGGTTCAATGCGGCACAGAGGACAAGTTAAGTAGTGTCTATCTGGTAATGACTGAATTTACTTTACACCTTCATCTTCAATCTTCTAGGTTAGAGAATACCAAACTGTGCCAAATCGCCCAGGGGCTAGTTTGGTATACAAAATAGTGCGGGCGTTTTGAGGTCACATACCTAGTTTGCTTGCAAATCTTGATCTATTACTACCCAGTTTGAGGAACATTTTGGGGTGATTTTAACACCAGTTTTCAGCATATTTGTAGCATTTAAAAGAAAACACAGAAAATAATGGTCACGTGATGTAAACTGAGTTTCCGTGGGAAAACAATGTATACAAAATTGAGGGATATGACGAGGTTTGAGTGTACCTATTGTTTAATTCATGCAGAATCAGTACATATTGGCTGCAGGTCCAAAGAGCCCGATGTTGCTAGGGGGTCCGGGCGTGAAATGCCATTTCCTGCATTCTCAGCAAATTATTGGGGGGGGGGGGAGGGCCCGGCCCCCCCCCCCCCCCCGCCCCCCCCACTTCCGCCGCCCCTGGTACAAGTAGGTCCCACATCATCCTGACGAATAGTGAAATTAGGAGAGACTGGCCTTATTGGATGGGATTCGGTTAAATTATTTAACTATTTGGTGTGGTCTAACCTTCTAAGCCTTCAGGCCGAAGTAGACACACTTATATGAAAAAAAACAAAAAAACTTATAGTACACTCTTTGCGCGTCGAAATTATCCGTTGCGCTGTTTGAAAAACACAGTGAAAAACGCGGGGAAAATAACCGCTACCAACAACAACATCTACAGACGAAACGGTATTTTTGTTTAATTTGTCGATAATGACATTAATATGAAAATATGCACTGCCTATCAACGTTCATGGTAGTCTTTGGTTTTCCGGGCGCAGACAGTGGATATACCTAGGTTCTGGATAATAAGCCTTCGTTGGCCAGTTACTAGAGATATTAGCATACAAAAACAATTATCGTGTCGTGTCCTAAGTTCGTGAAGTCTCCATCTTCGTGTTTTCTGATACCTCGGTCCTTACTCGCGTGTTTTGATGTGTGCATGAAAACCCGGATGTAAATATTGACATCTGATCTTCTGCTGTCAAAAACTGCTCAGTCCAGAAATATATTCAAAACTTTTTAAAACAATAAACTTATCGTAAAAGTGCTGTGAAACACGATTTATCTAAAAGTCCTGCTTGTTTCCATGTCGTCCATTTTGTCAATGTATCATCCAGGCGCTTGTAGAAAATAGACTGTGACCTTAGACTATGGATTTTGTTGTTGGGTTATTCTCATCCTGTAGTGTGGCGCACCATCGGATCAGACTCCGAGTAAAACATGGCTATCTAAATTATCAGAGGAGACTCAGGAGTGTAGCCTGGAACTGCCAGAAATCGGTCACCTAGCATGTTTATCAACATAATTCTTAATTAAAAGACATGTCATGAAATTAATGTTATACACACTTATAATACAACATGTCATTGTTATAAAACTGTAACTTTAACAAAGATTACCTTGAAATATGTCCAGTAATCATCTGTGAACACCGGTGACCTACTTTCCAATACTGCAGAAATTCACAACCGGTTTTCGGTCAATTTTGCGACATTACAGGATATGCCCAAAATAACACACATTCACAATGAAACTAAGTCTGGAAAAGTAAAATTATTGTAAATGTAACTCGAATTAACTTCAAATAACTGATTTCACTTATTTACAATGTATACTCATGTACTTAGTCCTTGGGTTGGAGTGGATGGCAGCATCACAGTGTGGGCACAAAAATGTGTCCCCACGCCTAATTACTCTCACTGGTGTACAAAATGCCAAATGGACCCACCGTTTGCATTTTTCACATTCACCCCAAGTGACTAAAATGATGTATGGCCTCTTTTGTTTGTCCGGACTGTGCCTCTTACCTATGCATAAAAGCATATCTCATTCACACATATGCCTAAATCATCGGTGAAAAAAAATAATTTGATAACTCAACTGCATAAATTGTCTCTCACTTTTGGCCAACACCTGTACATTGACACCGCTTGGCAAGTGCGTGGGCCCTGGAAAATATCCATTTTAGCAGACGGTGAATGAAAAAATTTGATAAACTTGTTATTTTGAGGATTTTTTTGGTATTTTATGAATGGGAACTTTTGGTTATAGTGAAAATGCATTAAATTAGGACTTGGCATGATTTTATAACAGTTATTACCTTTCTAATCTCCTATTTTCACGCAGCAAACAACTTTGACAGCTCGGTAGTCAGCGTAAACAATGTGGTGCGCGCGCAACCAGTGTTGTCGTAAAAAATAAGCATTTTTTCTTAAATCTCCGGGGCCGACCGGAAACAGGCAGTGACCGATTTCTGGCAGTTCGACGATACAGTAAACAATTTTCCACTATTTCCTTTGCCAGTCATAAATCAGGGGCATAGCTAGCCAATTTGAATCTGCAGGCCCGGTTGACGACTTCAAGCACCGTTGGTGCGAGTATGCTAGGGGGGTCTGGGGGCATGACCCCCCCCCCCCCCCGAAAAACAAATTTAAACTAGAAGGTAAATGATGCACTCTGGCACATTTCAAAACACCTTTGTATTGGCAAAAAGTTGCCTATTTTTATTGCATTTTTGGCGTTTTTAGTTTTTCCATTTTCTCGAACATTCTGCAGGCCCGGGCCTGCAGTGCCTTAATGCAGCTACGCGCCTGTAAATGACAATAATATTATCACAAGGCTAATAATCATAATGCAAGATGCTTTCAGAGCACGTTTAATTTTCATTTGTGGTACATGCTATTTTACCATATTCATTATGGTGCACACTACAGGCAGGATTTATACCAACAACAAGATAATAACAATCTACAAACTGTAGACTATTATTCTGAGAATTTTTATAATCAACAGAACAATAAATTCTATTAAAAACACAGAGTTTATATCTACATCTGTGTAATCAAATATAATTCTGTGTTAGTTTTTTATTGTTTTTCATATAACACCCCCCAGTATAATGAGAAGCTCTATTCTGGTAATTTGACAGCTACCAGTCTGTGTTTACATGACATTGACTTCTCAAAATGGCTAAAGAATCCAGTGACGCAGACTGACAGAACCATGCTTTGTAAATCTTTTTCAATAATGATGTTTATGAGTGGACAAAAGTGGGAATAGCTGAAATACAACATTTTGAAGGTATTCTAACAATTTTGATTAAAACCTTACATGACCAAGGGCGATGTGGAATATTTTTCTCCATTTGACAGATAGGCGTCTTCTGCAAAAAATGTCCGGGAAACTGACCGTGACAGTTTCCGTGATTAGAGACAAATGCGGTTTACGAAAATAGGTGGGTGCCGGGTGGGGTAACTTTGTAAAAAATTAATTGAACACATCTGATGCGGTTACTGAATTTTTATTGTGGCGCGCGATTTGTACTTCATTTGCGAGTATTTTTCAATACTTGTCGCAAGAAACTCCTTAACTGATTGTGAGAGGCGGTGATTTTTATAAGTCACCCGCCGCCCTCAGAAAAGCAGTCAAGTTTGGCTATTTTCAACCGTCCCGTGATGCCTTAAGGGAAATGTCTGCTTTTTCAAGGTGTCATATTTCACCTCTAACCAGTATTGTTTGACAGAAGAACATGTCCCAAGATAACATCCAGCAGTTTTAGTTTACTGCACTCAAATATGCAGGGTTCAGCAGGGGTGGAGGTAAGCATGGTATTTTGCTGTCGATACACAGAAATGAAACTTTGCGTTTCGCCATTTTGGGGGTGGGCAATATCCGCGCCCCATTTCGACATCAGCTTTCATTTTGTACATTTTTCTTTGTTTGCGTTTTATGTAAAATTTATGAAATTAGCAATATAGAGCGAGACGAGCCGTTTCGGGGAAAAAATATTTCCCCTTAAGGTCTCACGGGACAGTGGGTAGCCAGCTTTAATCAAAGGACTGAAAGTCCTGAAATCCTTCGCAGTACGTGCTCAACCATTTTTAGTTAATATTTCACACAAAAAATCATATATACTCCATTTAAAAATAAATATATTCGTCGAATCAGTATACATTATCAATGCTGCAAAAACAATATTTATCGAGACAGAGTATTTGGGCAGTGTATCAGAGCATTAACGGCCAAGAAAATGGAGCTGAAGAAACTTGGGAAGGGCAATAAACCTAAAAAGTGCATGAACATTACACCTGAAGAAGAAGAGAAAATGTATTCATCTGGGTCTCTAGATACAAGTACACCAAAAAGCCTTCAATTCACGATATTTTACTATTTCGGAAAAATGTTCGGTCTGCGTGGACGAGATGAAGCAAGACAATTGAAATTCGGTGATATAGAGATGAAAACGACATCCAATGGGGAAAAGTTTCTCGAGTTCAATGAGAGGGCAAGCAAGACCAGGGATGGGGCGAATCTGTCGAATACATGAGAGACGACACCGAAGAACAGGTATGTTTGCTGGCCTTGTAAGCGCAAAACGTTTTTGAGTCGCGAGATATTGTCGATAGAAAATTGAATAACTTGAAAACTATCACGGTTGTCATGACGATACATGGAGAATCGATCAAATGTTCACGAGCGTAATGTTAATCGATCCTCAATATATCAGCATTCAAATATAAATATTTGTTTAGTTGTACATTTTTTATTAATTCAAATATCTCAAGACACAATAAAGTTAGGTGCATACGAGCGGAGGTCCGATGTATTGTGATCACTACTACTTGTAGTCCATAAAAAGTATTTTGCTTTTCATACATTCAGTACAGAAAGTTTACTATATTGTTGTTAATAAGATAAATAGGTCTGAATTGGCATGGAAACATCAGCGAATAAAGCTTGTTGCGAACAGTAACTTGCAATCTACTCGTGGACGGTATGGGAGCAAATTGCAAGTTACCGCTCGCAAATATATCTGGGCCAGCATGTGAAAAAATATTGTTTCTTATCACTGTATTTTGTTGATATTGACTTAAATCCATAAATACATCTGAAGTTGAATTTGAGATATAATTCTGTGAATACAATGTACTGTGAAATTTGTTGGAAAAACTATTATATTTTTGTTTGAAATCAATATCGGCCGTCTGGCGTGACAATATATGAGAAACATAACATTTTTTATGGACCAATATTTCCATTTCAGAGACCGAGTCACCCTGTCAAGATTTTTGAGATCTTCAGAAGTCGCCGACCTTCCGAGATGTTGGCTGCTGACAGTCCATTTTACCTGACAGCAGTACCAGAACAAAGATTGAAAGGCACAGAAAATGAGCCATGGTATGACATTTATTATGTGAAATAATGCACTATGATTTTTTTCCATTTTGTTTTAAATTTTATTTATTTAAACATTATCATATGACACTGAAAATCATTACGGACAAGGCTGAAGATCAAATGAAGTTTTATAGAAAGTGACATTAATATTTAGAAAAGTAAAATAGTTATAAATACGACAATTTTTTGATAATTATTATAATTGGTGAAAAATGAGATGTAATTCAGTGTGTCTGAATAATGATCTTAAAATGATTCTACAGCCTGGTCGATATGCAAAGTTCTCAAAAGTATTTCTTACACATTTTCTCCCAAATATTATTTTCAGGTATTACCACGGCCCATGGGAGAGGCTACACTTGGCAGTCTGATGAAGAATGCTGCAGAGCAAGCTGGAATCTCGTCACGGTTGACAAATCACAGTATTAGAAAGTCAACAGTCACCACTTTATCGAGTTCCCCCACAAAAAAATAATGAAAATTACGGGACATAAAAATATACAATCCATCACACACTATGACGTCGAACTGTCTATCGGAGAACATCGTCAGATATCAAATATATTAGTCTGGTCAGAATATCGCCCCACCGAGCACAGTACAACTGGGTCAATTAATCGCCCCACCGAGCACGGCCACTGTATCTGTCCCTAGTAGTGTGAATGTTCTACCGCTACAGGAGATCGAAAATGTCACCTCGTCAGCGAACACTTTCTCTGCACAAAATCCATTTCCTGCAACATTCTTGTCTGGCAATACATTCCACGGTTTCGGAAACTTTGGAGCTGTACCAAATCACATCTGAAATTTAAATGTGATAAATGTCAATAAAATTTAGTTGTACGAAAATCACCTTATGGTATGCTAGTTGCGAACAGTAACTCTTGCAATCTACTGCCGTACCGTCCGTAGTCTGAGTTACAATTCCAAACATAGGCTTCCTTTGCAGAATAGCGAATCAGATTTTATTCAAACTTTAGCAGCTAATTATTCTGCGGCCTATGAGTGGAATCGCTACTGGAATGCAAGTTACTGTTCGCAACTAATTGTAGTGATCTGTATTGTACTGAATGTCATGTAATTGGTGTAAAACACACGTAGAAATGAGATATGGAGGGTGATGGTGTTTTTTGAGGGATAGTAAGCAGATTTTCAAGGCAAACACAACATTGTCTTTATGATCATTTATTGATGAATTTTGTTCATTTTTGCTTTGTTGGCCAATGGAATTGAAAATATTGCCGTGAAGTGTACTACCGTAGTACCGATACATGCGATAATTCAATATTGTGTATTATGTTGTTATTTTGTCTTCAGAACAAAATTAAATTCAGCAGTTGTTGAACGTGTCGAAATTATTGACAGTCGATCCGATGCTGATGGATGTGCTTCATATTTTGCCGGACGATTATATGAACGTTTTGGGGTATTAACAATATTCATTGATGTCGTCGGCAAATAAAACATGTGTTAAATAAACTTACGTGTTTAAGTATGGCTTTTTATCCAAATTTAACGCCTTTTTCCCGGTTTTGTTGTGTCTGTAGTGATGTCAGCCATCTTGGTTTTTCGTGTATTGTATCGATTCAGGGGGTGGCACGATTTACCCAAATCTACCCAAATCTTCATGTAATTACTATATGTGTTAATAAATACAGCTATATACATCATAATAACGATGTTTGTAGTGTACTGTACATACATAATATCTGTCATTAATTTGCTTGTACCATGGCCCATTTTAATGTTTTGGTGCAAACTTGAAATATTTCGAAACAAAGGGAGATTACCGTAATTTCCTTTTACTAAGAAGCCAAGAAAGATAATCCACTTTAAAATGGCTAAATGGGAAGGACTATTTTCTATTTAAATAAAATTAAATAAAAATTAAGCAGAACCTCTCTAATGTTGACATCCTTGGCGACAGTGTGTGTTTTTATAATAATATGTGTGTACAGAATTTCCATCGAATTTTGTATCGGGGGAAAACACTGCATTATTCAGTTATTCAACATGCATATTTGAAGCTGTGACGGGAGAAATGGAGTTTACTAACGATATATGGTAGAAATAGTATATAATATAATAATAAAAGTTGTTTTTAATGAATATTTGGGTAAGATTTGAGTAGATTTGGGTAAATCGTGCTGCCGGATTCAGGTGCGCGAAATGACCTTGTCAATTTGCATAAACTGAAGCCATCACAGGCGCTCGGATTGTTCAATAAAAATAATAGAGTCGTATTTCATCACATTATCAGATTATTTAATGATTAGGATGCATGTTTTGTTGAATGGGTATATAATAAATAGGTTATTGGATTTGTACGGAAATATATTTTGGCGTACTCGTTCGTTCGCCGGAACCTATAATTATTCAAACTCTAAGACAATGTTTCCTTTGTGAAGTGTATCGTACTGCATATGCTGTGTAACGTCATTATAGATTAGTTGATGTTTTAAGTAAAATGGACACTGATTAATAATATCGATGGCTCAAGATGATTATTTAAAGCATGTGGTATGTAACTGTCAAAAAACAATGTTTCTGTTTTAAATCATTATCATTTCGCTGTCCAATGTTGGATTTTATCGAGCCATTGACCTATGACTATGTAAACGATTCTGTAATTTGTCGGCATAAAATGGCGGAAACTACTTTTCATGAGACACGAGGTTAATTGTATCATTGCGCGTGAAAAATAATATACTCAAATTAATACATGTCAGTTTATATTATATTAAATCAGATAAACATTTTTTAATATAAATGTCGTAGAGAAAAATTAACAACACATGTATTACACTACACAATATAATGTTAGCTCACTATCAGAACTATTTTTCATGGCGTATAACTACGTATAAATTACATGTGGAGCGGTCGATCATTGCGCTAAAAATATAACCTTCCTAACAAAATATTTATTATGAAACACGACAGTTGATATTTTATAAAATCACAAACTGTTTTTAAAAATATAAATGTAGCTCAAAAAAAATGTAGCTGGCCAAAAATGTGAGTGACACGTTCATAATGCACCGCTCGCTTTGGAACTCTCTCACGTGGCGTAGCTAGAATCATGAAGCATGAAGTACGTTCGTTGGTCGACAATTACTCATTTGCATAAAACATGTGAGGTCTCAAAAACCGTATAAGGACTATATCCAAGCAAATATGCTTGGATAAAAAGGGGGTGGACGATTTTCTATATACTTCACTACCAACCCTGTAAGTTACACCAGTGTGTCTAGAAAAATAGGTTTATGAATATTTCTTGACTTGGGGAGGTGTATTTTTTAGAGTATTTCATAATTCTACGAAACTGAATGTTAGCTCCGGTTGATTTTGACATCTTGGAAAATGGCGCATGCTATGCTGTCTCGCCGGTTCGGTTTCGCGTCAGAATTTAAGGTATTTTTCGGGCATTTTCAGAAAATGGTGTGGTGTTACAAGTGATAGAACAAGACATAACAAAGTATCTGTGCCTCATATTTTCATGAAAACAATTCCGATAAATTCAGTCGTGCTGAAATTTCTGGCCAAAAATAGGTGGGTGGGGTAACTTTGTAAAAAGTTAATTGAACACATCTGATGCGGTTACTGAATTTTTATTGTGGCGAGCGATTTGTACTTCATTTGCGAGTATTTTTCAATACTTGTCGCAAGAGCCTCCTTAACTGATTGTGAGAGGCGGTGATTTTTATAAGTCGCCCGCCGCCCTCAGAAAAGCAGTCAAGTTTGGCTATTTTCAATGGTCCCGTGATGCCTTAGGTAGGGGGATTACAAAATTGTTAAAATGACGTCATTACGTAATCCAAGATGGCCTCCGTCTAAAAATAGCACACATTCTTCAAAAATCTTCTCAAGAACCGCCAACCTGATTTCGACAAAACTTGGTAGGAATGATCGATGTACAATGCTCTTTCAAAGTTGTTAAAATGGTGACACCCCCCCACCGGTCAAAAATAGGCGTGGCCTGTGGGGTCAAATTGGGGTCAAATTTTGACCGAATATGGTCATGTCTATATCAAATCGAAGGTATCAACGAGGCGATCACTCTGGTGCATTTTTTGTCGAAATCGGATGGTTATGTCATCCAAGATGGCCACCGAAAGGTCAAAAGGTCGTTCTTTTATTAGAAATTTCAAAATTCTTCTTCACATGAACCGCTTCGCCCATGGTAGCCAAACTTAAGATTTATGGTCCATGGGTGAAGCCTTTTCAGATTTGTGAAAATGGAGGTCATCGCAAATCCAAGATGGCCGCCATCTAAAAATAGCATAAATTCTTAAAATATCTTCTCGTGAACCGCTAGCCGGATTTCGACGACACTTGGTAGGAATGATCTATGTACAATGCTCTTTCAAAGGTGTTAAAATGGTGACCCCGGGGTCAAAAATGTGCGTGGCCCGTGGGGTCAAATTTTATTTTTGACCGAATATGCTCATGTCGTATATCGAATTGAAGGTATCGATGAGCCGATTGCTCTGGTGCAATATTTGTTGGAATCGGATGATTATGTCATCCATGATGGCCGCCAAAAGGTCCATTTATTCGAGATTTTGAACGTCTTTTTCTCAGGAACCACATGGCCGATGCTGGCCAAACTTTATAGTAAGTTAAGATCCTTGGGTGAAGCATTTTCAGATTTGTTCAAATGAGTCGTCGCTTAATCCAAGATGACCGCCATCTAAAAATAGCCTCTGGTGTTCATGGAATCATGGCCCTCTTGTTTAATTATATAGACGTGTGAAAACTTACATGAGATAATCTCTCTGAATCAGAATTGGCGGTGCCAGGCGCTTATTTTTCACATCGAGTTATCAGAATACAAATATGAAGGAAACATGCTATCGGGACTCTATTTCCACCTTGACATAACCAAAATATCGACATTTCCGATATCAAGTTATCAGGAGTAAAATACATGATCTATATAGGGAATTCGGCCGGGACTTCGGATGCATATCGAGATAAGCAGGTATATCGAGATAAGCGATATTGAGATAAAGATAATCAGCTGTATATCAATGTTGATGAACGGTAGCAAATTATTTCAATATGTATTCCTACACCAGTAGTAAAGGAGTGCATTAGAAATAGATAGGTCGGAAAACATGTTTAATGGCTCCGCTAGCGCGTCGCCATTAAACAGATTTTCCGACCCAGGCTATCATTGTCTGATTCCGCAAATTTGAAAATTACAATACAATTAACCATATAATGTATGCATAGTATTAAAACAATAGATGCGATCGCTGTTCGTATTTTGACCTGAGTGCAGATGAATCGGACCATGTTTAAACACCATTCAATTCCGTCTGATTTAAATTTCTCTACAGAATGTTCAGTTTAACTACATAAGTAATGCTGCAAAACTTAGTGTTAGCATCTGGAACATGGTCATCATTACAAGGAAGAAACCACATTTGTGTTGATGAAAAATAAGATTTACCTGAGACCTCCTGTCCGACATTAATCCAGTGTAAACAATGGACCACGCGATCTCATACCCTGAGTAGCCGTGTCCACTTAGTGAAATGGTGTACTAATTATGATAATATACCCCAACAATAATGGGGAAACGGTTTTAATTTTTCGGTAAAAAGTACGAAAATCATAAAAATAATAATGATTTATATTCTTGGATACACGTAAACTCCTTATCGGATCGTCATTTGTCGTTGATTTAACATACTGATCTGCTCTGATTTACAGGATATAACGGCTGATTTTGGAAATCAATATCGGCAAAATACGATGACGATTGCTCTGAAATATCTGTCGATTTGCGAACGTAATTTAACGAAATTGATTAATTAATATCGGCCACGAGATGTGAATCCGATTCTCGGCTACACCCGACACATTACACAGACCTAATTATAAATACACGTGTCACTTTGTGTGGAAAAAAATCGATAACACTCGGGGCTCCGTTTTGACACATCACAGATTGTTGATTCAGCGCACAGTTGTAAAATTTGACCTTAGGCAATGTTTTGACGCGTCCTTTGATCTATGCCTAACATCTCGCTGTCGGAGACAATGTGAAAATTAAAGATACACTCTCGATTATACGCAGATGTGTCGCCGATATTGTTTTAGAAAATCGGTAATATTTTCCGCAAATGGTGTTGAAAAGTAGACAAAAATTCTATCACCGTTCTTCACCGATGTTGTTTTAAAAAAAAATCAGTAATGTTTTCCGTAAATGGTGGAAAGTTGACACAAAATATATATCCGGATTTCGTCGATATTCGTTTAGAAAATCATCAATATTTCCTGTAAATGGTCTATGTTTACACAAAATTCAGAGCTCACTTGTGAAGATCTAGACAAGCCTGCAGATCCGCGTTTCTGGTTAGTGTAACCACAGGCACAGTTCGAACGTATGGAGGTCATATCACGGACATTAATTATTTCAAATTCTTAAAAAAAACTTTTGTTCGCTATCCGCAAATTTAGTTTACGGTACTCTAAAATAGCCAAAAATTCAATGCAATATTAATAATTGGGAAAGCAAAAAAAAAAGAGAGTATTATTTATTATATACCTACCCATGAAATACATAGTTATACAATGTAAATAAAAGTCATATGTTCTCATCGATGAAATAAACATCTTACGGTGAAAATACGACTACTTCCGCTATCTATATTCATAACACGCATCTGCAGTGCAGAGAAAGAAAACAGCGCAAATAGGCTGCAAATACACATTCATTACTGTATACAGTCTAAAAAAATGCTAATTTCCATGGAGCGGTATATAATAAATAGAACATTCATAGTTTTGCAACGAATATGACATATATGTTTGTCTCGTGGTGTGAAATATCCATATTTCACGAGTGCCTAATATGGACATTTCACACAACTCGATTATCCTCTGTATTTTGTTGGGACAGTAAAAAAATTAATTCTACAATATACACAGCTTAAGAAATACAGTTTCTATCAGATTAAAATCATAAAATTGTGAAAATAATAAAAACATTTAACAACCATTTGTTAACCCTTTCCCTGATAGAGACGACTTTTGACGCCTCTGCAGAAGATGTCTTTTGAAAACATTGTGGGAAAAGGAGAAATTGCTTGTAACAAGCAATTTCTCCTTTTCCCACAATGTTTTCTACTCTATCAGATAATTTAACCATCATTTGACCCAGCATTTGATTCTTTTATTCAGATGTTTTCGATTTGGATGAGTCGAAATATCGCAAAACAGGGAAAGGGTTAAGCGACCAGTAACTAGGTAATAACTAACTATGACACGGTTTCATGTACCTATATTAAAATGGCATAACTAATGTCAATTCTATCAATACAAGACATTTTCTGACAATAGAGAATAAAGGGAATTAAACTATTGCATAAGGAGAGACATAGAGAAGAGAAATTATGGTATGTTGCTGAAAATTTACATATCACATTACGTTGACGGTCATTACAACGTAATTTTTCGACCGATTTTTGACAACTCGGGTGGGTCATTCGACCCGGAAATCATGGCCACGGACCACTGCAAGTAAAATTCCGTTTGAATGTGCACGGCCGTGGAGTGGAGAAATGACAAAGTTCCGAATGTGTTTACTCGGACACGATCTGACCTAAATGCTATTTATACAAAACGTCATGCGTAATGACAAGAACCGACGGCTTTCTGGCCGAAATCCGCCGGGTACGCATAGATAAAATATCTTTCCAATGCTCACCACAACCAAAGATGTCCCGCATCAAACACAGGTCGTACGATTTACAAATTGTTTCGGAAACAACTTCGATTCTGGCTCGGAGAATCCATCTTTTACGGTATGACTTAGCGAGCAGTAAGATTTGCCAAGGGAGACAATTGATTTCCGGTAATTGGTAAACATGGAAAGCAGTTACAATTTGCATTTTAAATTCATATTTTTTTGTTGCTAACTTCAAATACGCGAAAATTATCAGCGAACATGGATAAAATATGAATTAAAACGCAAAAATACAACATGCATCTATAATTGCATCCATATGCATCTATATTTTGGGCAAACAAAATTTGGAAAATATTAGTTCCCATGAATAGCGCGCAGAAAATTTTCACCATAAAAATCGGCGGAAATTCCGTGATTAGTAGAAGAAAATTGCTGTCTGAGTAGGTAACCATTAATCCCAGGTAATTATATCTTTCAGTTTCAGGTACCGGCTGACGATCACATGGAGGTATAAGATTACAGCTCCAATCAGAATGATCCCAAGAAGTTTACAAATTCATGCGATTGTCACTGCTATACTTATCACAGTGATTTTCGGACAAAGTAAGTCATGTTCAAATTTACACGTATGTATAACAATATTTAGGTTAATCCACATTCCTGCCAAATTGTGGATCATTTACGGAATAAACTCTGAATAATGACTATCATGCCATGGGCCTGTGCGTCTAAAATTAACGGTACTCAGACTTACCGTAATAACTCTATACATATTCGGATAACCATTTATTTGGGGCAAAATATAAAAATATATGGTTTCCCCACAACAGTGAGCGTGCCAATAGTGTTAGTATGGCCCACTTGCGGAAAGCGCGATATAGTCGGCCGTTTGGTGTACGTACGTACGTACGTACGTGTGTACGTGTGTCCGTTTAAAGTTTTTGGTTAAGCTGTAAGGTTAAGTTTTTTGGTTAAAGTTTTTGGTTAAGTTCTTTGGTTAAAGTTTTTGGTTAACTTTTTTGGTTAAGTTTGGTTAAATTATTTGGTTAAAGTTTTTGGTTAAGTTTTTTGGTTAAAGTTTTTGGTTAAAGTTTTTCGTTATACTATATCTCTGCAACTGCTTTGCCCATTACCTTGAAACTTCACATGGGTGTTTATCATCATCTATATTTTCCCCCCTCCCGTGCGGCCCCTGTGCCCAATGTCAAGGTCAAATTACTTTGAAGTTTTTGGTTAAGTTTTTTGGTTAAAGTTTTTGGTTAAGTTTTTTGGTTAAGTTTTTTGTTAAAGTTTTTCGTTATACTATATCTCTGCAACTGCTTTGCCCATTACCTTGAAACTTCATATGGGTGTTTATCATCATCTATATTTTCATTCTACCCCCCTCCCGTGCGGCCCCTGTGCCCAATGTCCAGGTCAAATTACTTTGAAGTTTTTGGTTAAGTTCTTTGGTTAAAGTTTTTGGTTAACTTTTTTGGTTAAAGTTTTTTGGTTAAAGTTTTTGGTTAAGTTTCTTGGTTAAAGTTTTTCGTTATACTATATCTCTGCAACTGCTTTGCCCATTACCTTGAAACTTCACATGGGTGTTTATCATCATCTATATTTTCCCCCCTCCGTGCGGCCCCTGTGCCCAATGTCAAGGTCAAATTACTTTGAAGTTTTTGGTTAATGTTTTTGTCGCGCCCGCTTGCGGAAAGCGTGATATAGTCGGCACTTTGGCGTACGTACGTGTGTCCAGTTAAACTTTTTAGTTAAGTTTTTTGGTTAAGTATTTTGGTTAAAGTTTTTCGTTATACTATGTCTCTTTTTTTAGTGTCCATGCCTCGCCACAAGGCGCGACATGCAGGCCGCGGCCATCTAGTTAATAGGGGTTTCCCAAAGCAATTGTGTCCGAATATATAGGGTTAATACGGTACTGGAGAGCTGTAACGGGATTATGTGCTGGCTACAAAAGCCATAAACCACCATTCCCCAGTATAATTGGACTGCCGGTCCAAAAAGGTTATCTATCCTGTGATCAATTCTCAAAATTGTGTTATTCCTATATAGTCTACTAGCCAAATGGTAAACCTAGGAATGTTGAGTACCGCAAGGTTTTAAGTTGGAAAGGTACAAATGACTCGGAAACTGCCGGATGCCTATTTGCATATGTGTAGCATTTTTCTTAATTGACCTAATTAGCGTATTAATTAGGTCAAATCACAAAATCAGGAATAGCTCCCTTTATAAGTCACCTAAAGACTTTGTTTTGGTGTCTATACCAATGTTTTCGATACCAAGGAATATATCTTAAGATAACTTCAGTTGCGTAATACCAATTAAAGACAGCAAATCCAATATGGCCGTCATATATGAGGAAATGCGTTTTAAAATCGTCATATTTTGCATTTTTATGACTGTACATGTGATATCAGAAGCATGTAGCGTAAAGCATATATTACATTTCAGTCATATAGAACCATTCCAAATGCATTAAATCTCATATGGCCACCATGAAATCAGGAATGGATCACTTAATAAGTCGCCTAGAGACTTCATTTTAGTGTCTCCATCCATGTTTTCGAGATCAGGGAATCTATATAGCAGAATTTCGGTGGCGTAATCCCACTCAATGACAGTAAATCCAATATGGCCACCGTATATGAGCAAATGGGTCTTAAAAACGTCATAATTTCTTAACCGTCTTCTTTTATTACATTATGTCTGTGCATGTGTTTGTGGTATCACAAGCATGTAAAACATATACATGTGTTGCAATTTCAGTCCTACATGTATAGAGCCACTCCAACTGCATTAAATCCAATATGGCCTGCGTGA
This sequence comes from Conchocele bisecta, assembly GCA_029237695.1. NCBI lineage: Eukaryota > Metazoa > Mollusca > Bivalvia > Lucinida > Thyasiridae > Conchocele > Conchocele bisecta. Next base: position 65,817,762 of record CM055267.1, read on the forward strand.
AAATTAGTTATAATTTAACGTAAAAGCCAGTCTATATGCTAGCATATTATTAATTAGGTCAAGTCACAAAACAGGATGAGCTCGCCTGGTTACTTTGGTTTCTACACACTATGTGTTCGAAACCAATGAATCTATATACAGTCTTCACAAAAAACTTTTTGAGACACGTGCCCTTGGGCAAGTGGCTTGAAAAATTTACTTGCCCAAATTAACTTCTAGGTGCCCATGCATATATTTGAAGAATTTTACCCGCTTATTGGCGGTTAAATGTATAGTAGTATATGTAACATGAAGTGGCATATCATGCATTTATTAGTAATACTTATAATATGGCCATATGAGTAAACAATGTATAAAGACAAACTAATGTTTTATTATTATTAATATTTTACAATTATTCACAGTTACTTCATGTATATTCATGAAAAGGATTTTTCTTGGTGAAATCCTTGGTGAATACAATGTCTCAGAAGGATTTCACCAAGGAAAAACATTGTCTTCTGTCATCTCGTTGTCCTCATCATCAGCACTAGAGTCATCATCAGTATCGTCACTGTCATCCAATTCAATAGGACTAGCTGTAGGGATCTCCGTCTCAGTCACGGCAGTTGACGTGGATGTCGATGGTTGTGGCGCAGGCTGTACTGTCTCTGTCACTTTAGCCCCAGGCTCTACTCGGTTATATTGAAGACGCCTCTTCCTGCCTGATGGTGTTACCTGTGGGATAAAATAAATATTACTGTTCAATTACATTTTTTACTATGAATAGTTAATAGTATCCAAGGCTTCTAAAATTTTCAGTTTGTCGGTTCTGGACCGAATTTTGAAATCTCAGACCGATTGAGATTTGCAAACTATCCTTAAAATTCGGTCCGAAAATAATGAAATCCGGCTGCTATTTCTCAATCCACGCTCCGAATGCCCAAAATAATACACAACATGTCACTGGTTTATTGGTGTGACGTGTGAAGTTACACACCTCGCTAACCATGATAACGGATATCCCGATTAGCGGCGCAATACACAGCTGCCATGTGCCTGGATCGTGTTACCAGATATTGATTTTGTAGCCACACACGCCAATGTGACGTATTGTGTGGGTCAATTAGGGTCTTGCGTCACCAAATATTTATGACAATGGCCATCGATCGATCGTATTTAAAAACAAACAAAGCGAAACAAAATAACATGATGTAAAAATCACACTGTTTGGTTTGGTTATACATGTATACAGCCAAGAGCTATACTGGTCACAATTCCTATACGCCCTATTTCTCCAGTCACAGCCACAAATAAGAAAAACACTGCACACATTGCCAGTCAATTCAGACTCCCAAAATCAAACATTGTCCGGTCATTAACCTGATCAGCTGGCAATTGCCAGGTAACGGCTGTTCCATTTACCTCTTTATAGTTGTGGCTAGTTGATATTATCGTTATTTACTTGAGAAATACAATTATCTTGCTTCCCTAACAGTTACTAATTGTTTGTGTATGCTGGTACACCATAAGTATGGTAAAACATAATATTACCATTTTAAAAGTTGATTAACTGTTTTATCTTGTGTGTCCAATATATGTAACAGCCGATTTATGACATCGCATCGAAGAGCCTGTGTGTATTAAATGTTTCAAACACGACTTTTACATTATAAAAATCGATAAATATAGTACATGAACTAGCATGAACCATAAAAAATATATTTTCTATGTTTACACAAAGTGTCTTCGCTTCAGATAAACTGCAGAAAGCACAAAACTTGGCTAAGCTATGGAGGCGAGATGTAACCTAATTTTGTCTGCACCCAATAGCCGACAGATTTTCAGTTTCTGAAGACTGGGAGTAACATGGGGGGGGGGGGGGGGTGGGTGTATCTGGTAGCATTAATCGTACCGGCTCCTTCGGGCCGACAATTACGTCTGGACCGATTTGAAATTTTAGAAGCCCTGGTTAATACTAAACTTACAGTTCACCAGACAAACAACAATGTATAAAATATGTTCAGATTTTTAGCTCGACTATTCGAAGAATAAGTAGAGCTTATGTTGTCACCCCGGCGTCGGCGTCACCGTCACGCCTTGGTTAAGGTTTTTAGTCAAGCTTGTATATGGAATACTACTGGCCATACACCCACCATACTTGGACAACTTCATCTCCTAGTGATGTACATCAATAACCCCTGATCTATATTTGACCTTCACCTACATTTCCTCTTGAATTACTTAGTTAATTCCCCTTGGTTAAGGTCTTTAGTCAACCTTGGTTAAGGTTTTTAGTCAAGCTTGTACATGGAATACTATTGTCCATACAGACACTATACTTGGACAACCTTTTCTCATAGGGATGTACATCAATAACCCCTGGTCTATATTTGACCTTGACCTACATTTCCTCTTCAATTACTTACTTAACTTAATTCCCCTTGGTTAAGGTTTTTAGTCAAGCTTGTATATGGAATACTCCTGGCCCTACACCCACCATACTTGGACAACTTCATCTCCTAGGGATGTACATCAGTAACCCCTTATCTATATTTGACCTTGACCTACATTTCCTCTTTAATTGCTTAGTTAATTCTCTTTGGTTAAGGTTTTTAGTCAACCTTGTAGATGGAATACTCCTGGCCCTACACCAACCATACTTGGACACTTTATCTCCTAGTGACCATCAGCAACCCCTGACCTATATTTGACATTGACCTACATTTAACCTTGAATTACCTAGTTAATTCCCCTTGGTTAAGGTTTTTAGTCGACCTTGGTTAAGGTTTTTAGTCAAGCTTGTACATGGAATACTATTGTGCATACAGACACCATACTTGGACAACCTTTTCTCATAGGGATGTACATCAATAACCCCTGATCTATATTTGACCTTGACCTACATTTCCTCTTCAATTACTTACTTAATTCCCCTTGGTTAAGGTTTTTAGTCAAGCTTGTAGATGGAATACTCGTGGCCCTACACCAACCATACTTGGACAACTTCATCTCCTAGTGATGTACATCAACAACCCCTGACCTATATTTGACCTTGACCTACATTTAACCTTCAATTACTTAGTTAATTCCCCTTGGTTAAGTTTTTTAGTCGACCTTGGTTAAGGTTTTTAGTCAAGCTTGTAGATGCAATACTAGTGTGCATACAGACACCATACTTGGATAACTTTTTCTCATAGGGATGTACATCAATAACCCCTGACCTATATTTTACCTTCACCTACATTTAACCTTGGATTACTTGGTTAATGTTTATAGTCAAGCTTGTTAATGGAATACTATTGTGCATACAGACACCATACTTGTATAACTTTTTCTCATAGGGATGTACATCAATAACCCCTGACCTATATTTGACTTTGACCTACTTTTATCATTGGATCACTTAGTTATTTCCCCTTGGTTAAGGTTTTTAGTCAAGCTTGTATATGGAATACTCCTGGGCCTACAGCAACCATACTTGGAAAACTTCATCTCCTAGTGATGTACATCAATAACCCTTGACCTATATCTGACATTGACCTACATTTAACCTTGAATTACTTAATTAATTTCCCTTGGTTAAGGTTTTTAGTCAACCTTGGTTAAGGTTTTTCTGCAGGCCGCAGCCACCTTGTTTGTCAAGCTATGTGTACATCGACAACCCTCGTAGTTGAGCTATGCTGTTCTCCTACAGCTCTTGTTTATCGAAGTGATTACTAAAGTGAAGATGGTTGGAAACACAATAAACAACTAACCATCCAATCCTTCATGGCTTGTTCAGGATCAAACCCTTCAATGTCTGGTGACTGTAAGTGAATCGTCATCAGATTATTGAGTCCTTGTAGATAATCGACCACGTCGTTTGGTTTTCAACGATTTCATGGCACTAAATGTGGTCTCATTGCGGACTGAAGTAGGGGGCAGTGCAAGAATCAAGTCCATAATAAGGAATATACTGTCAAGCCCCTGGTCAGACAGTCCTCTCTGTATCACCTCCCAGGTAATGATGTCTTCATCAAGTTTGTCGGCGTATCTAAAGAAAATATCTGATTAGGTGCTGGAATGTGTGATCTTTTGAAAGCAACAATAATAATATAACACAAGTGTAAGTAAGTGTTTTACTGTCAGAGACTGAGAGTGTGTTCATTAGAAGCTGCAAGCAAATTAAACTAAAGTTTTACACAAATTGCAATATATATGAGCCAGAATTCAGTATTTGGCCTAATATAGGGGGACATTTAAGAGATTTTTTTGGATTTTGTGCTTTGAAAAACAACAACGTGGCATAGTCCAAGACACTAGGGTTTGGACAATTGCAGTTGTTTGCAGAATATACATGCCTTTGACTACGGAGAGATAGAAATGTGCTGAATCTCGTGTATATAACATTGACAAAGAGGTCATATGTATTTGGTGATCTTGTGTTGCTTTCAAATGGCATCTTAGTTTCTTTGTTGTGTAAAGACGTGTTTTACTGTGCACTAACAATCACCTTTACCAGAAAATGCATTGATTATTGGTTGATGAAAAAATGGCTACAATATATTTTGCTCGTCAAATGTTACATACACATATTCCATGCTCATTTTAAACTGTTAGAAATGAGATTATACTATATGTTTATGGGTTGTAACAAACCTATTTGGACCTTATTTGTTGTAGAGGCATTAGTTTAAATCATGCCTTACCTTGAGAAGTATATTGTAACATTGACAAATATGCCAAGCAATACTTTTTTTTAGAGACTGGATGCTTATTACTAATACTATGTGGCAACTGGAATTTCTTCTTGTAAGACAATAAACTGTATAAAGATAAGATGATTGTTATAATGAATAGTAGGTTAGTGCCGTGAATGGGACAAAATATCTGGCAAGGCTTAGGAAACGGGATGGGCGAGGCTCTGCCGAGCACATCCCGTTTCCGTGCCGCGCCAGATATTTTTCCCATTCAAGGCACTAACCTACTATTCTATTTATCCCGTCAACACCTACAAATGGCTTTAAAATGCAAAGAAATAACCCCAGTCACAGCATATATTCATACGCGGTGATTAGGTCGTATTGACAGGATATGAAAAATGTTTCATGGCACAGACGCACTGTGTTGACGGGATAAAACAGTTTACACAGAAAATGTTTTGATTAATGTGTAATAAATAAATAGATTGCAATATGTTAATCTTGTAAATGCTACATGCACATTTTTCAGGTTTATTTATTTATTTATGTTAGTAATAAGTTTACATGAGCAGTTTATAGTTTGCAACCATCCCATTATCACCAAATTGTGTTTAAATCCACAATTTGATCATTTAAAATACCCTGAATACTCCCATTGCAACATCTTTAAGGTACTGTAACATGTTTTCGTCAATGTTACGTACATATCATATACCTTCCTTTATTTATACAGCAAATAGCACTACATGAGCTATTTTCAACTTATAATAAACCTACAGGGACAGGATTTATTTTATAAACTTTTTATAAATTAATTATTATCATGAACGGACTATTTCATCATTTGAGGCAATTGATGTATGTAACAATTTTGTCAATTTTGTCAATGTTACATACACATTATTATACCCCCACAAACAAACAAAAGATATAGAGGGAAGGGAATTTCGATAGGTTTGACCTTTGACCTTCAACTGTGACCTTGACCTTGAACGTGGTTATTGATCGCGACACACCTCATCATGAGAAACATTTGTGCCAAGCCATTTGATAATCCATGCATGGGTGTAGAAGATATAGAGCGGAAGGGACATATTGTAACGAATACGGCTAAAATACAGCTAAAATACGGCTAATATAATAAAATTTTAGTGTTCGTTTTTTTTTTTAATTATATTAATTATTGATATTTATATTCATTATATAACATTTTACAGTAATTTTACAATCAAAATCTCATAAAATACAAATTATACCCGATTTGTAATTGGGGCTGTTTTGACTAAATGGTTGCCGTTTTAATTTTTAATTTTGGACGAGGGGCCGTTATAACCAGTTTGGGGGGGGCGGGGGGCTACGCCGTTTTGACTACTGTCTGCTCCACGTTTTGCTGCCGACGAACTTTTGGCCATTAAACACATTAAATCTTAAAAATATTTAACTATATAAGTACTTTTTCATCGATAACAAGTCACCCTCCCCAAAAAGATTTATTTGATGAAATTCCGTCAAATATTTATTTTATTGCGAAAAAACTATTTTCCTATGGGACATGGGGGCTAAATTTTTTTATGTCTTAATAATTGTTTATTTGTGGACCGATTTTCAAAATCTAACTTGTTTTCTTAGTTACATCATTTGCAAGCTATCTAGCCAGGTTTCGGAGTCAATTTCCATTTTTTTCTCGTTTTTTTTATTCGTCCCCCAGCGCTTCCTCCTCTTTTCCTCCCATGTTAAAATCCCATAGAAAAATAGTTTTTTCGCTATAAAATCAATATTTGATGGAATTTCATCAAACAAACATTTTTAGGGAGGGTGACTTTTTTGTTATTGATGAAAAAGTACTTACATTTAAATATTGTTTAGATTTAATATGTTTAATAGCCAAAAGTTTGTCGACAGAAGAACGTGGAACAGACGGTAGGAGCCGTTTTGACCTGTAGCCGATTTCATCAAAATTGCAAAGTATACTTGTCTTACAAAGTATACTTTGAGGGAGTAATAATTTAGTTTTCCCGAAATGCATTATTTCATATAGAACTAACGACTGCATATATTTGATGATTAAAAGTATGCATAATTATTATTTTGAATTTATTACATTATCACAGCCAAAATGGCTGTGATAATGTAATAAATTCAGTATAATAAAAATTAATAAATTTATCCTTAAAGTGAAAATTTCTCCCTCAAAGTATACTTTGCTTGACTAATCCTAAAGAAACACAGTGCATAATGATAAATGTTTTGCTTGGCATCATACATAATTTCAGGGACTAATTAATATGTATATATTAAAGGTACATGCCCACGCAGCAGGTTACACTACTACAACTTTTCATTTTCTGTCATGCCTTATATGAGCCATATGTCTACCCACTAACGAGTTATTTTTAATTACGGCGCGTGTTAATTGGTGTTAAATCGCATTTTATATGCCGCGACCAGAAAGGGTATTTTCCGACCTCGTGCTATTTTTACCAATTCGAGTCACGTGACACGGTCAATCATATCACATCTTTGACATGCGCAGTGAAGTATCGTAAGTTGAGAAGAAAAATCTCTATTCGAGTCCAAATCGAAATCTCCACGTAACTCTTTCCATTTGGTGATCTGGTCGCCAATATTAACCACTCTCTCTCTGTACTGCCTGTCCCTCAGACATTTCGCCTTTCTTTTGGCCGACGCTGTTTCATACAATTTCCGTCCTGGACGTTTCAACATGTTGATATTCTTGTTTACATATTGTGAAGCCTACTGGCGCGCGTAGTATACTGCGCATGCGCACCTCAAGCCGTGATGTGAAAGTCGTCGTCCCCGCACATTATCAAAATAGACTGTTACCGCCGCGCGTCGCTAACAGTAAATTGATAATTAATAAATGATTATATTTGTATAGCGGGCACTCGTAATTTTTAGAACTGGCGGAATAGTGACATAATTATACACTTAATTTAATTCCTATAAAGAACAGTTTGTGTCTACTGCGTGGGCATGTACCTTTAATATGTAGCAACATATATGTCTTTCTGAGACCTAGAATTGTGTTGTTATTTTTTGATGTGCAATTATCATACTTTATAATCTGCCGAAAATTTTATTATTTCGGGTGACACATTTAATTAGTATAAATAATTAAAAAATACCATGCCTCATTTGCATATGAAAATATCCTGATACCACCGCGCGTCACTATCAGTAAAATAAATATTACTAAATGATTATATCTGTATAGCGGGCATTCATAACATAAGTTTTAGAACTGGTGGAATAGTGTCACACTTATACTTATTTAATTCCTACTGAGAGGGCATGTACCTTTAACATTTTAAGGAAACATGGTTATCACCCCTGATATCAGTGTGGAAATTTACGTTTGATATAAAATGTATAATAATGCCAATCAATACGTGGGGTAATTGTGAATGAATGTTTATTTTGCCCAAAAATGTCATATCTACAGAATATACAAAACCATCTGTCTCCCTATATTATAACCTACTGAGTGGGATTGTACCTTTAATTTCAATATTTATCTTCCAGTTCCAGTTTGGAAAACCATGCCCATCAGTAATAGTCCAGGCTCTGGCCTATACCCCCGCTTACAATCAGAGAGGCAAAATTTCTGACAACTGAAATCAGTTACATGTTCCATTCCCACCAAATTTTTCACAGGTGATAGTCTGGATTTTGCGGTGACAATGCACTTTTACTTTTACTCCTATATTAGTCAGTGAGTCACCTAAAAGTATACCTGTAAATATGATGCATATACCTATATGTATAGGTTCACGGTACAACAGGAGCACCTTATTGCTAATGGTAGATGCTTTGGTAGAGAAAACCAACTTGCAAATCAAAATGGCCGCTAAGAAAATACTGTTTTTGTCCAAATTACACTATTTTATACACATGGAAGCTTATAATTTTCCTGCCTATGTCTTCATGTTAGTGATTGTAATTAGAACATCAGCAAGAAACTGTAATGACTTGGATAGCACAGCTATATTGAATTTAAAAATGGCCGAAATATAAAATCGAGTTGGTCAATGTCCGATTCAATCACCTCACTAATACACACTAAAGTACTAAACCTTTTATAATACAAGATGAATAAGCAAAGGTAAATTAATAACACTGAGGTGAACAGTGTGTTGATTTTGACAACTTTTATTTTCAGCATATTTGCGAATGTGCACCAGTGATGCTAAAATTGTATACATTCTAAGACAGTGTAGTAACACAATCATTTTTGGGAGGGGAGGGATCATACGATCTTTACAATGCAATACCATGTTTACACTACAACCAGCTGAATATCTCTTACCACTTACGGTAACAGAGGACGACGGAGCTCCGGTATGAAATTGTCAGAAGTTCAGAACGTGTGACTAACTTGAAATCCGACCATGAAATTAATATCATATGCATAATTGGTTACTCAATGGACACTTTAATTACCTATATTACCTGTAGCCAGTGTCTTTGCATCTCTTTTCAAATGTACAGTTAATAATTCATATACGTTTCATCTGGACAGCATATGATTATGAAATTAGTGTTTTACATTTGGGTGACATTCATAGCCCGACGTGGCCATCCGACCTAACATATACTAATTAGATAAAGGCATAATTGGTCAGTAGGATACATTGATCAGTAAGCTAAATACAGCTTAGATACAGGTGACGGGGCAATGTCTACTGACCCTGCTGTACTTTTATTATTAAGTCATATTTGGTTTGTTAGCTTGCATTTTACATGAGTTTAACATTGAACGGTAAGTTAGATATGTTTTACACATGGGTTAGAGGGCAATCCTACCAACACTGGTAAAACATTTCATATTAATCAGTCAGCTTTCATTTTGTATTCTCACATTTAGGACCATTTACCTTCTTGTGACAAAAGATAACACACGGAACATGGCGTTTCTTGCATGAGCACCTATTGGTTTGGCATTTACCATGGCAACCACACTGGTTCAAGGTTTCTGATGAGATGGGTCTTAGACATTTTTGGGGTAACAGACTGCCATCTTCCTTCGCCCGGCCATAGTCGAGTGGATCAACAATGCGACTGGCGGTGAGAAGAGTAACTGCATTCCAGATAATGAAGAAGGCTCTTCTAATATGACCCCTGATTACGCTTAAGGTTGGTGGCAACTCGGCAGTTGGTCAAACGTGGTAGTCTTACTGCGAGCGCCTGCCCATACACGGATCAGATACTTTACTGCAAGTTTCATGTCTCTAAGCTCTAAGCTCTAAGTTATTATATGGGCTTTGATGACGACATGGCAGAACGCTTGCCCTAGTTTGTCATGAAATATATGTGGGGGAATCATGCGCTTTGCACGCTCTGTGAGTGCCAAATTGTATCCATACTTCCAATACGCCAATCTGGAGCAAGTGAGATACATAGCGAAGACGAAGAAGAACTATGGTAGCTGTTCAACTCTGGTACTTGAATCATAGGACAACCGGCATCATGCTTCGTCCCAGCAGACATAATCTCCTCATCCACAACCATACGTGTAGCGGCACATGTGGGACCATAATGGAGAATGGGTTGCTTCGAGTCTGAACAAAATCTAACAACCTTACAACAGTCCTGTCGAAGATTAGACCCTTGTGACCATTAAGCTCATGCTGCACTGTCGTCTCTGAGTGGTCCATAACTCTAACAATGGTCAGCTGCCGGAGGAGGTGAATAGCGAGGATTTCCTTGGTACAACAGATCAAATTCAGCTACAATTGCTTCATCACCAGAACTAACCACAATAACATGACCACATGGACCTTGTGTTTGTTTGTTTGTTGGGGTTTAACGGCCTCTCAACAGCTAAGGTCATTTAAGGCCGGGGCCTGGACCTTGTGAGAAACAGTTTATTGACTGCTCCAGTTTCATGCCACCGGACACAGCAGAAAACATGGGGTCAATCCAATCTCATACCACCAAGAATACATTCAGAAAGCTATCATACAGAGCAGGGTGTTCATTTTCTAGAACCTGTATATGTTCAAGACTGCGTCAAACTCCATTAAAATGGGTATAGCTGAACGGACAGCTCTTACATGGAGGGGCCAGTTCCCATCCAGATCAGCAGTGATGAGCTGTGTGATTACACTGACAATCTGCTGATACACACCAATATATTGATAAAGCTCAGACATTCCCTGACACTCATTTATAAATACCTCAAACTGAGTTCGAACAGCATCGCAATCACCAGCAGCAGATACAAACTTATCTGGACAGACATCACACTTCTTTCCAATTAGAGCGTGTTTCAGCTCAACCACAGACTGTGGCTTCTCGTATTCACTGGAGTTCCAGAATGCCTGCCATGCTAGTGCTGTCAATATCTCAGATACAATCAGCATGCCTTGGAATGCTCTAACATAATGTCCTCATGAGAGAGCTCAAACCAGATATTTCTTTCCGTTCTCAGTCTCAATGAGGGCATCATTAAAGTCACTACCGGAGAGGTAGCGTCCAGCACAGCGAGTCAGAACATTTGCCATGTGAAAGGAACCAAACATTGGATAGAGGTCACTAAATTGCTCAGGCTCTGCCATTACAATATCAACTACGATGTAGAACACGCCTTCATATGACATTACAGGCATGATCTCCTGATTTTGTTGCTTACGGCAACACTGGATGTTAGTAAGAGATTTTCTCTCAGTATCATATTCAGTTAAAGGGTGTTGAATGACTGGAAGGAAACCTACTCGCATTAGTGGAGCTTGTGCACGTGTCATCAGAGCATGGATTCCGCCCCAAGTAGACATCGCACCGCAACAGCAACTAACTCTGTTGGAAGACATTCTGATAAGTAGGTAAACAGTAAGTCTTGAAAATCTTGCACAATAGCAAGTGCTCACTCAGGTTGTTGTTATTATTGCTGCTGCTGATGATGATGACATGTAGTCGCTTCTTTTTCATGGCACCACTCTTAAGGGGCTGGAGACCAACGTGTGTATTATCTTGGAGCTAGGCGATTTGACATGCACCAATAAAGTGATAAGTATCTATATTATATTTTGATACCTACTGAGATATACATGTAATTTTAGATCAAATATTAACGGAAAATCTATCTTTTTCTGTCGCTGGCCATTTTTAAATTAGATATTGGCTGCCAAAAAATGTTGTTACAAATGTTCATATTGTGTTCTCTGGTACCGAATGCTGATATATGGGTTGAAAACAACGTGCATCGGTGGCCATTTTGAAATGTAAATTACAAGTTTGCACTTTTATAAGTTATAACCAGTATTCTTATTTGATAGTTATGTCTAATAACATGCGTAAAACAAACACTAAAATTATTCCAACGAGTGAATAGAATACTGCAATATGGACAAAAACATATTTTCGTGGCGGCAATTTTGATTTTTAAGATGTCTCGATCTACCAAATGATTCAATAGTATTAGTAATGTGTTTATTGTGTTCCTGGATGCTATACACATGGGTATAGGCACCAAACTTAAACACATATGTGAATTACTGACCAATATATGAAGGAGGGAATTTTTAATGGTGGCCATTTTGGAAAATGGCCGCCATTCATTGTCACCACAAAATCCTGACTATCACCTGTGAGAAATATTATGGCAATGGAGTATGTAGCTGATTTCAATTGTCAAACATTTTGCCTCTCTGGTTGTAAGCGGGGGTATGGGCCAGCGCCAGGACTATAACTGTAAAGATGAATTATTGGACTTTGTGTATATGCAGATGTTCATGCGATTACCCTGAATTACACCATTCTAACGCGACTGATTTTTTGTAAAACATGTAAGTTTCGAATTCTGTTGATACATGTACATGCTCCTATCTGAAAATAATATATTTACACAGGGAAATGTCCATAGTCCACGCCATTGGCCGGCTAACGGTGGTCAGTGTAAATTTATTGATCGTGTTTGTCTCCAGTCGTGGCTTCAGGTGGATAGTTTTATCAGGCCGAAACATAATCCGAGCGAAAACAATGTCAATAAATTAGTTCTAAATCTCCTTAATGGCATACATTATATTCTATGGTCTATATAAAGAGATGTATTACACAGACAGGAAGTTGCTGTCTTCAACTTTTACTAGGTTATGGCGATTTTAAATTATTTCGGTACTCGTACTTGGACTATAATACTGCTAGTAGTGTTTATATGACTATAGTTAAGCGTTTGATAATTGGAAACACAGGCATTCGGAGTGTTTCGGCTTTCATCAGTATAACCATGTATATATGAACAAAACTTCTAACTTTGGTCAGACACGACCTCGTATTATAACAAAATAACATGTTTAAAATTGTAACTTTCTATGCATTCTATGTATTTCTGCAGAATATCGATTCTTATCAAATGATCATATGAAGTTGCCACTACAATATTGATGTTGGAGCCTTAAACACATTATTTCATTTGTTATGATACGAGGTTGTGTCCGACCCAAGAAAAGGAGCCGTAATTCGATAGTATTTGCATACTTATGTTCTAACTGTTATTTTAGCAAGATAACACTAATTCTCAAATGAACATGTGCACTTTCCTCCAAAATATTCACATTAGCGTTAATAAAATCGTGGAATTTGTTATGATACAAAGTCTTGTCCGACCAAAGTTTAAAGCCTTGTTCATATATATGGAGTTATACCAATGAAAACTAAATGTTTCCTGAACAGTTGCCAACCTATGAAAATTGTGATGTTTACTTCCTAATTTATGGGCCCTGCATGCATGTTAGATTTAGGCTGATAGTTAATGCCAGCCTGCAAGTATATTCAATAAATATCTTGCTTATGAACACTTGGGTGTAGAAAGTACATTATGTGACCTGTTTCAGACAATAAATTGTCACCACGGTAAAGTTTAACAGAGCTCCAGTTAAGGTGCGTAATTTGGAGGTAAATTTCTTATTTCTCCATCAAAAATGGCAAGTTGGGAGTGCTTTAGAATCGTCTCAATGAGATGATTCTAAAGCACTCCCAACTTGCCATTTTTGATGAAGAAATAACAAAATTTCACCCCAAGTTGGTCAAATTACGCACCTTAACTGGAGCTCTGGTTTAATTTGTCAACGATTACTGGATACTAAGATTTTATTATGTTAAAACATTCAAGTACGGGGGCTATATTGTATATACTACAGTTGTAATTGGCATACAGGGTTGGCACTGCACTAAACGTGTTTCCAGTTGTTGTGTACTTACAAATTGTCGCCAAAAACTTAGGGCCGTAACCAGAGGTAAATACCAGACGAGACGAACCAAGTGCCGATATGGTGGTCAGGGAGCATTCTCCCCTCCACCACCCCGGATATTTGTTTAATTCTTAGCATAAAGGAAATCGGCAAAATGAGGCGGCCACCTCGTCCGCAGCCTCATCCTAGTTACGGCACTGAATTAATAGGTGCAACATTTTCCAAATTATGTAAATTTCAAGGTTTAATCCCTCACGTACGGTGGCCATATTGGATTTATGTCCGTTAAAATGATTGTATGGTTATGTTTGATAGATTCCTTGGCTATGCAAACATGGGGGTAGACACTGAAACATTAAGTATCTAGTTGATTTGTTAAGGGTGCTATTTATGATTTTGTGATTTTACCTAATTAATATGTTAATTAAAGGTACATGCCCACTCAGTAGGCACGAAGTGTTCTTTATATGAATTAAATAGGTGTATAATTGTGTCATTATTCCACCAGTTCTAAAGATTACGAGTGACCGCTATACAGATATAATCATTTAGTAATATTTATTTTACTGATAGTGACGTATCAGGCTATTTTCATATGCAAATGAGGCATGGTAGTTTTTTAATTATTAAATAATTAAATGCGTCACCTGAAAAATATTATATTTTCGACAGATTATAGAATATGATCATTGCACATCAAAAAGTAAATACAGAGAATAAAAAGTAATGTCCGTTCTAAAAGTTACGAGTGCCCTCTATACAGATATAATCATTTAATAATATTTAAATTACTGATAGTGACTCGCGGTGGTATTGGGCTATTTTCATATGCAAATGAGGCATGATATTTTTTTAATTATTTATACTAATTAAATAGCGTCACTTGAAAAAATAATATTTTCGACAGATTATAAAGTATGATCGTTGGACACCAAAAAAATAACTACAGAGAATAAATAGTAATGTCCGTTAACATTTTAAGGAAACGCGGTTATCGCCCCAGATATCAGTGTGGAAATTTACGTCTGTTATAAAATGTATAATAATGCCAACAGATACGTGGGGTATTGGTAGATGAGTGTTTATTTTGCCAGAAAATGTCTCAGATAATGTCTCTGATTTAAAGAACATGTTGTGCCTGCTGAGTGGGCATGTACCTTTAATAGCCTATGGACTGGCCTTTACATCAAATTATAATTGATTTTCACGACGGCCATATTTGACTTACCAGTAATGCTGTTGAAATGGCTCTATAAGACTGCAATATAACAACAGTCAAAGATTTTAGGATCTTGTAATCACAAGCCAGTCGGGCCAGTGACCAATTTTTACTGGCCCAAACTTTTAAAATGTAATATAATTTATCCAAAATATAAATAGCACAATATTTTCCGGTCTTTTTGACTGAAATGGAGCATCCCTATTTATGTTGTGCCTTTTTTTTTACCGAAAGATAATCTATCTATCCTGCGTTTGTGCCTCTTGCGGGTAAAAGTGCACGTCGGATGTTTCAGTGGAGTTAATTAGTCTGAGAAGTAAAATGAGATTGGTGACTAAGAGGATATAAACCATCCCTATGTGGAATAAAAATATCCATACTATCTGCAAACAGACGGGTGTGTGTAAATATAAACTAGTAAATAAAAATGCTAATTGAGTGGGTCACCAGGGGTGGTGGATAGGCAATGTTACAAAGAAATCAAGAGTTAAATTATTTTCTGGAATAAGAATATAAATGGTGCGACGTGAACAAATTATGCAAAAAGTAATCTTGTTTTCAAAATATAGTCGGGCTTGTTATTTGGCGATTTTTACTGACCCAGTGTTCATTCCAGGAATTTTTAAAGTGGGGCTTGTGTACACGCATGTGTGTAGTTGAACTAAGTATACACATCTGTATTATCAGGTTGGAACAAGAAAAGACAATTCAAAGCAGTAAAGTAACATTTTATTATGTTTAATAAATAAAGAATGTAAACCGGAAATTAGCAAGTTGTTGTGCATACCGGACTTGATTATACATGTATATACATACAGCATTTATCAATCGGAGGGTGAATGTGAGTATATACTCAGTCTATATACTCAGGCAACGTCGCATCTGATGACACATGCAAACGAGTCTGGACAAGTCGGATTTGAGAAAACCATCTTTATTGTATCTTTGATTTTTGATTGAAACGAAATTCGGGAAAATTTTCCGTAAATTGTTTGAAAGTTGACATGGTATGACAACTGTTGAAGTGATTTAAGGATAATCCCGACAACTCGTTTCAAAGTTTGTTTACACAGGTTAAAACAAGTCCAGTCTTAGATCCGGTAAATTGGCGCTGCGAATTCGCACTTCGCAAACTGACACTTTGACTTAACGTGAATGAAATACCACACATTTCTGTACTCGGGGACCTAACAATTAGTTCGAATTGGCAAAAATTTCACGTAGCTAAATTCGACATTGAAAATAATAGGATTTGAAACGGGACTTGGACACGAATTCGACGTAACGAGGGTATTCGACGTAACCGACTTTCAGTAAACGAATGTAGACTGTACAATAAAAAAAGCTGATCAATCAAACTAACCATCAAAGTTTCACAAAAGTCATTCCAAATTCAGCTAACATCAGTGATAGTGATGACACAGGTACAACGTATGGGTTTGAATGTAATTATTTTGTCCAACTACTGGTTCTGTCGACTACCGGTTATTCAACAATGTGCTATTTAGTTTTATTGTTAGAAGATTTATTGTTCAAGAAAACGCTTTCTTATTACTTCCGGAAGAGTGAGAAACTTGTAACTACACAAATTACTCATGGATGGAAAGTGTCTAGAATACAACTAATAGTCGCAACATCACTGAAAATAAACCAAATATTTCAGCAACACTCACTTAAATTCCGGTTTGAAAAGTTTGTTTTACGTTTCAGTTGGTGATGCTTAAATTTCTCTTAAATGCAAGGTGTCAGATCAATAAATAATGTTTCATTAAATGGTAAAATTTAATTTCCATAGTTTTTGCCTCTCAACCCAACAGTGTAGGAACTTTGAGGGACTTAGAATGTTGCATATTAGTTGAACTATGCGCATACCAGGGCACACGATCTATTGGCGATGTCGATGGATGTTGGTATAATCACGTGCTTAGCAGCATGCCTCAGCCAATACAAACGCTTGTTACATCAAATTCTGAACAAAATCAGCCAATCAAAGCAGAAGTCAATGTTGGACACATTTGATTCACTGTGTGTGCTCGGCCAACTTACGCGATCAGCGCAATGAGAATTCACATTTTTTCAAGACATTTTTATAATTCTTGTGGAGCCTAGAATCAACACTGCTGGCACGAATGTGCGATTTTTTCACTGGCCCCGGGCTACCGGACCAGTGCTAATTTCAAAGACTGATATATAATGTATGTTTTGCATGCTTCTGATATCATATGTAAAGACATAAGATGATCGTCAAATTATGACGGTTTTAAGACGCATTTCCTCATATATGGTGGTCATATTGGTTTTGCTGTCATTGAATGGAATTATGCCACTGTACGGTATGTCTGTTAGATAGATTGCTTGGTATTGAAAAATGACCCCTCATCCAAGCTTTAGTGCAGGATGAGGGGCATTATTGAAGTAAAGCCTTCAGCTTCGCATGTATAAGTTAACAGAATATGGTAGCAACGAGCATGGTGCCAGTTATGAAGCTTGCTGATGTCCTGAAAACAGAATTAAAGAACAATAACGAGGCCAAGACTTTATTGTCCGATTCCCTTACCATGTTAGGGCAAATTCAGTATCATTTGTCAATCAGAAGGCGCTACATGATTAGACCAAACTTGAAGCCAAAGTACCAGAGTTTGTGTAACATTTCCAAACCAATTACCACTCAGTTATTTGGTGATGAAATTTCTAAGGAAATCAAGGCATGTGACTCTATGTCAGCTCTTGGTAAGGACCAAGGATTCAGGACACAATCATTTCGCAGTAGAGGTGGCCGAGCTATGCCACGAAGAGGTTTCTACGGCAATGCGTATAGCGGATCCAATTATGGTGCTGCTCAATATGGGCGATATCGGCCATATCCGCAAAGAGGGGCATTTCGTGGGTTTAGAGGCAGATTTCCTAGGCGGTCAGCTACTGCAACAGCGCCTGCCCCAAACGATGGGAATTAGGAAAACAGGTAGGTTTAGTGGGAAAATTGAAATATTGCCTTGAAATTTGGGAGAATGTTACAGAAGATGTTGGTGTTCTTGAAGCTATATCTGGGTATCATATTAATTTTGATGAACCACCGGTACAAACACGACCTCCAGGGGAAATACCATTTAGTGATGAACAGTGGAAGTTGGTTGATCATGAGGTACAAGGTCTCCTCAGTAAAGGTGCAGTAGTGGAAACATTTTCTGAACCTGAGGAGTTTGTTTCAACAATTTTCATTGTTACAAAACCAAATGGTACATATCGTCCAGTAATTAATCTGAGATATTTAAATCATTTTGTACATTATGACCATTTCAAGCAGGAAACATTTAAAGTAGTATTGGAACTTTTACAGGAAGAAGATTTTATGGCATCCATAGATCTGAAGGATGCCTATTTTGCAGTTCCAATTGATGATGAATATCAGAAATATGAAGTTTTACTGGAATGGACATTTGTATAAGTTTGTTTGTCTTCCTTTTGGGTTAAAATCGGCCCCATTTGTGTTCACAAAAATTTTGAAGCCTGTGTACGCAAAATTTAGACATCAGAATATCAGATGTTCATATTATATTGATGACTCTTTAAACATGAACAAGGACAGACAGATCTGTAAATCAAACACAATGAAAATGGTGGATACCCTGGAGTCGTTAGGGTTTATGGTTAATAATGAAAAATCAGTTCTGATGCCCACGCAAAAAATTGTGTTTTTTGGGTTTATTATTGATTCTGTGGCATTCAAAATTTATTTGACGGAAGAAAAAATTCTGAAATTAGTAACACGAGCAAATGATCTATTGCGGAATGGTATGATAGTTGTTCGGGACCTTGCCTCGTTCATTGGATTAGTTATTAATGCATTTCATGCAATTCTAGAGGCGCCGTTGCGTTATAGATGTTTGGAAAGAGAAAAAATCAGGGGTCTAGGACAACATATGAATTTTGAAAACAAATTTGTATTATCTCACGATGGTAGACGGGAATTGTTGTGGTGGTCCACAAATGTCCGTGATTTGAATGGTAACGGATTAGGCCCGAACCAGTTAGTATACGTTGTAGAACTGATGCTAGCCTAGCTGGCTGGGGATCAATTAACCTTGCTGACGATACTTTTGCGAATGGTAGATGGAATTATGAAGAATCTAGGATGTCAATTAATTGTTTAGAATTACTGGCCATTTTTTATGCGTTACAATCATTGTATTCAAATGAACGGGATGTTCATATTGGAATTCAGTCGGATAATGTTTGCGCAGTCAAATATGTTAATAATATGGGTGGTATGAGATCAAAATGGATGGATGGTATGGCTAAACGTATCTGGGAATGGTGCATCCAGCAGCAGATTCACGTTTCGGCAGTGTACATTCCGGGGTTGGTTAATACAGCTGATTATTACTCTAGAAATTTTTCTGACTCCACAGAATGGATGCTAAAAAAGGATATTTTTAACAGGCTATGCAGACAGTTTTTTGTTCCGGATGTTGACCTTTTTGCCTCTAGACTGAATTATCAGGTGGAGAAATTTGTGTCGTGGTTCCCGGAACCAGGAGCATTTCACAATGATGCGTTCACTTTGTCCTGGCAGGGTTATACTCCATATATTTTCCCACCATTTAATTTGGTTGGCAAGGTTGTTAATAAGATTGTTCAGAATAGAGTTGAGAATGCTATTGTCATCTTCCCATACTGGCAGTCACAACCTTGGTTTCCGTTGCTGATGGAAAATATGTCGTCTTTTCCTGTTAGGTTGCCCAGGCACAAAGATCTCGTGGTCCTGCCGCACGACAGAAGATGCCATCCACTAGGTCGGGCTTTGAGGATCACCGCTGTGACTGTATCCGGGGTGCCCTCCAATGTAAAGGACTTCCATCGCAAGTTACTGAAGTTATCATCGATTCGTGGAGAGGAGGGACTAGAAAACAGTACGGCTATGCGTGGGACCGGTGGAAGGTTTGGAATAAGCTCAGACTTAGCAATCCCTTTCAGACGTCTGAAATCATAGTAATTCAGTACCTGTATTACTTGCTCAGGTGCGGGAAATCGTATTCTGTACTTAATTCTCATAAGGCGATGTTACTACAGACATTACCATTCTTTGGTAACGGCTGGTGCAGATCAGGAGCTAACCTCATTAGGCGATTCATGAAAGGAGTATTCTGCAAATCGCCGCCGAAGCCGAGATACAAGTTTACATGGGATGTGTCTGTGGTGTTAAAATATCTCCTCACTTTTTCCACTTCGTAATTTATCGCTTAAACTGTTAACTTTAAAGACTATTTCTCTTATCTCGCTGGCTTGTGCACCCAAGAGCACAGACACTAGCATCCATGAGACTGGACCATATGTTTGTAGATGAAGAGTTTGTTACATTTGGCTTTCCAAACTTGTTGAAGACGTCTAGAGCGGGACATGCATTTACATTGAAAATAGATGATTTTCACGATGAAATTTTGTGTGCCATGCACACTCTATTATTATATTAAAGTGACCAAACGGATCAGACAATCCGATACATTGTTTATATCATACATGACACATAAGGTGGTTTCTACGAGCACGTTAGCCAGATGGCTTAAACTGGTGTTACATAATTCTGGTATTCAGATTGACAAGTTTCATGCTCATAGTTTTAGGTCAGCATCAGTTTCTGCTGCATTTAGTAAGGGGGTGCTCAGTGAAACATATTTTGGATACGGCAGACTGGTCTTCAGACAAGACGTTCAGACGATTTTATTTGAGACAGGTGTTGGATGATAAGCAGATTACTTTTGCTGATGCAGTGTTTTCGTGAAATGTATTATGATTTTGAAGTCTGTTATTACAGATGTTGTATGTTACGTTTGTTTTGTTGCTTTAAAGATGCTAACTTATACATGCGAAGCTGAAGGCTTTACTTCAATAATGCCCCTCATCCTGCACTAAAGCTTGGATGAGGGGTCATTATTTTCCGCAAAGCCTTCAGCTTCGCATGTATAAGTTAGCATATTGCTCCGGAACATTCAAACGAATACGCCTATTTAAAACTCTCGTAAAATCTCGCCACGTGACCTTACCACGAGACCGGAATCAGCTGTTCGCAATCTCATAATTTAAATATAAGATTGTTTTGTTGCAAAACTACAACCACTAGGGTAGGGTAAAACCACTATACATCCATAAGGGCTGGGTATATACATGCTCAGCCTCCGGCTTTACTTCAATAATGCCCCTCATCCTGCACTAAAGCTTGGATGAGGGGTCATTATTTTCCGCAAAGCCTTCAGCTTCGCATGTATAAGTTAGCATCTTTAAAGCGCAACAAAACAAACGTAACATACAACATCTGTAATAACAGACTTCAAAATCATAATACATTTCACGAAAACACTGCATCAGCAAAAGTAATCTGCTTATCATCCAACACCTGTCTCAAATAAAATCGTCTGAACGTCTTGTCTGAAGACCAGTCTGCCGTATCCAAAATATGTTTCACTGAGCACCCCTTACTAAATGCAGCAGAAACTGATGCTGACCTAAAACTATGAGCATGAAACTTGTCAATCTGAATACCAGAATTATGTAACACCAGCTTAAGCCATCTGGCTAACGTGCTCGTAGAAACCACCTTATGTGTCATGTATGATATAAACAATGTATCGGATTGTCTGATCCGTTTGGTCACTTTAATATAATGTAATAGAGTGCATGGCACACACAAACTTTCATCGTGAAAATCATCTATTTTCAATGTAGGTTAGACACCACCAAATAGTTTTACTATATAATTTAACCGAATGCCATCCAATAAGGCCAGTCTCTCCTACTTTCACTATTCGTATGGATGCTGTGGGACCCACTTGTACATGACCTGCAGCCAGTCTGTACTGGTTCTGCATGAACTAAACAATAGGTTCACTTACTCCTAAGAAAGAAAAATCCAACCTTGTCATATCCTCCAATATTGTGTACATATTTTGGCCACGGAAACTCCGTTTACATCAAGTGACCAACAGGGTCAGTGTTTTCTTTTAAATGCTACAAATATGCTGAAAACTGGTGTTGAAGGCACCCCAAAATGTTCCTCAAGTGAAACTGGGTAGTAATGGATCAAGATTTGCAAGCAAACGGTGTCTGTGACCTCAAAACACCCGCACTATTTTTTTATACCGGACTACTTTTGCATACACCCTGGGCGGTTTCGCACCATTTGGTGTCTTCTAACCTATAAGTGTACCAGTCCCACTACAAATCATTCTACAATATTCACTATTCAAAAAGTAGCTTCTATTCCTGGATACAGTACCAAGTTTGGAGCAAATATCTCAAATGGTTGTCACACAGCAGCTGTGTAACTCCACCATGTGACTGTCCACATTCTGCCTTAATTTGAGCTACTACAGAACTATGGAGAATTTTAATAGATGATGAATTAAAAGCACATATCTCCATAAAATCACATAACATTACCCTAAATAGTGTTATAGCTAACCATTCTACATATACAGACTCATCACTGAAACTATACCAACATGTATGCCACTCTGGAATGGTCGACAGACAAAAGGGTACTGGCTTGGAACGGTCAGTCAAGAAATTTGCTTTATAACACAGGAGGAAAGGAAAAACAATGTTTTCTGAGTACTAGTGTCTTGGTACTATACCGATATGCGAAAACACAATACTACTTACGCCTAATTTTGGCAAATTTTGGAACAGCGTCTCGATGTCGCGCCACTTTCCATAACTTCTTAATTGTCCATCAGCAAGCCAATATCAATGAAAAAAAATGAAAAACACACTATAATCACTGTTTCGGTGTATATTTCTGTCACATTCCAAGCCCAATCACCTACAGGTAATTTGCATACACTGGTTTATTATATTTCACTAAATAAAGCTGAGAAATCAAAAATTTAGAAGATTTTGAAGCCGATAACTGTCCGTCTGAGATACAAAAAGAACAAATATGTTGCATCGCGGAGTCCGCTCGATTATTCTTGTCGCAGTAACTTTAAATTATGTTCCCAGAGACATAGCTACAAGAAACATAAACTTCCAACTTCAAATTCTACAAACAAACATATCTCACATAGGGCCTAGGCACACCTTATAGGTTAGACACCACCAAATAGTTTTACTATATAATTTAACCGAATGCCATCCAATAAGGCCAGTCTCTCCTACTTTCACTATTCGTATGGATGCTGTGGGACCCACTTGTACATGACCTGCAGCCAGTCTGTACTGGTTCTGCATGAACTAAACAATAGGTTCACTTACTCCTAAGAAAGAAAAATCCAACCTTGTCATATCCTCCAATATTGTGTACATATTTTGGCCACGGAAACTCCGTTTACATCAAGTGACCAACAGGGTCAGTGTTTTCTTTTAAATGCTACAAATATGCTGAAAACTGGTGTTGAAGGCACCCCAAAATGTTCCTCAAGTGAAACTGGGTAGTAATGGATCAAGATTTGCAAGCAAACGGTGTCTGTGACCTCAAAACACCCGCACTATTTTTTTATACCGGACTACTTTTGCATACACCCTGGGCGGTTTCGCACCATTTGGTGTCTTCTAACCTGTAAATGCATGTCCCGCTCTAGACGTCTTCAACAAGTTTGGAAAGCCAAATGTAACAAACTCTTCATCTACAAACATATGGTCCAGTCTCATGGATGCTAGTGTCTGTGCTCTTGGTGCACAAGCCAGCGAGATAAGAGAAATAGTCTTTAAAGTTAACAGTTTAAGCGATAAATTACGAAGTGGAAAAAGTGAGGAGATATTTTAACACCACAGACACATCCCATGTAAACTTGTATCTCGGCTTCGGCGGCGATTTGCAGAATACTCCTTTCATGAATCGCCTAATGAGGTTAGCTCCTGATCTGCACCAGCCGTTACCAAAGAATGGTAATGTCTGTAGTAACATCGCCTTATGAGAATTAAGTACAGAATACGATTTCCCGCACCTGAGCAAGTAATACAGGTACTGAATTACTATGATTTCAGACGTTTGAAAGGGATTGCTAAGTCTGAGCTTATTCCAAACCTTCCACCGGTCCCACGCATAGCCGTACTGATCTAGTCCCTCCTCTCCACGAATCGATGATAACTTCAGTAACTTGCGATGGAAGTCCTTTACATTGGAGGGCACCCCCGGATACAGTCACAGCGGTGATCCTCAAAGCCCGACCTAGTGGATGGCATCTTCTGTCGTGCGGCAGGACCAGGAGATCTTTGTGCCTGGGCAACCTAACAGGAAAAGACGACATATTTTCCATCAGCAACGGAAACCAAGGTTGTGACTGCCAGTATGGGAAGATGACAATAGCATTCTCAACTCTATCCTGAACAATCTTATTAACAACCTGCCAACCAAATTAAATGGTGGGAAAATATATGGAGTATAACCCTGCCAGGACAAAGTGAACGCATCATTGTGAAATGCTCCTGGTTCCGGGAACCACGACACAAATTTCTCCACCTGATAATTCAGTCTAGAGGCAAAAAGGTCAACATCCGGAACAAAAAACTGTCTGCATAGCCTGTTAAAAATATCCTTTTTTATTTTTTGGCATCCATTCCGTGGAGTCAGAAAAATTTCTAGAGTAATAATCAGCTGTATTAACCAACCCCGGAATGTACACTGCCGAACGTGAATCTGCCGTGGGGATGCACCATTCCCAGATACGTTTAGCCATACCATCCATCCATTTTGATGTCATACCACCCATATCATTAACATATTTGACTGCGCAAACATTATCCGACTGAATTCCAATATGAACATCCCGTTCATTTGAATACAATGATTGTAACGCATAAAAAATGGCCAGTAATTCTAAACAATTAATTGACATCCTAGATTCTTCATAATTCCATCTACCATTCGCAAAAGTATCGTCAGCAAGGTTAATTTGAGCCCCAGCCAGCTAGGCTAGCATCAGTTCTACAACGTATACTAACTGGTTCGGCCTAATCCGTTTACCATTCAAATCACGGACATTTGTGGACCACCACAACAATTCCCGTCTACCATCGTGAGATAATACAAATTTGTTTTCAAAATTCATATGTTGTCCTAGACCCCTGATTTTTTCTCTTTCCAAACATCTATAACGCAACGGCGCCTCTAGAATTGCATGAAATGCATTAATAACTAATCCAATGAACGAGGCAAGGTCCCGAACAACTATCATACCATTCCGCAATAGATCATTTGCTCGTGTTACTAATTTCAGAATTTTTTCTTCCGTCAAATAAATTTTGAATGCCACAGAATCAATAATAAACCCAAAAAACACAATTTTTTGCGTGGGCATCAGAACTGATTTTTCATTATTAACCATAAACCCTAACGACTCCAGGTATCCACCATTTTCATTGTGTTTGATTTACAGATCTGTCTGTCCTTGTTCATGTTTAAAGAGTCATCAATATAATATGAACATCTGATATTCTGATGTCTAAATTTTGCGTACACAGGCTTCAAAATTTTTGTGAACACAAATGGGCCGATTTTAACCCAAAAGGAAGACAAACAAACTTATACAAATGTCCATTCCAGTAAAACTTCAAATATTTCTGATATTCATCATCAATTTGAACTGCAAAATAGGCATCCTTCAGATCTATGGATGCCATAAAATCTTCTTCCTGTAAAAGTTCCAATACTACTTTAAATGTTTCCTGCTTGAAATGGTCATAATGTACAAAATGATTTAAATATCTCAGATTAATTACTGGACGATATGTACCATTTGGTTTTGTAACAATGAAAATTGTTGAAACAAACTCCTCAGGTTCAGAAAATGTTTCCACTACTGCACCTTTACTGAGGAGACCTTGTACCTCATGATCAACCAACTTCCACTGTTCATCACTAAATGGTATTTCCCCTGGAGGTCGTGTTTGTACCGGTGGTTCATGAAAATTAATATGATACCCAGATATAGCTTCAAGAACACCAACATCTTCTGTAACATTCTCCCAAATTTCAAGGCAATATTTCAATTTTCCCACTAAACCTACCTGTTTTCCGAATTCCCATCGTTTGGGGCAGGCGCTGTTGCAGTAGCTGACCGCCTAGGAAATCTGCCTCTAAACCCACGAAATGCCCCTCTTTGCGGATATGGCCGATATCGCCCATATTGAGCAGCACCATAATTGGATCCGCTATACGCATTGCCGTAGAAACCTCTTCGTGGCATAGCTCGGCCACCTCTACTGCGAAATGATTGTGTCCTGAATCCTTGGTCCTTACCAAGAGCTGACATAGTCACATGCCTTGATTTCCTTAGAAATTTCATCACCAAATAACTGAGTGGTAATTGGTTTGGAAATGTTACACAAACTCTGGTACTTTGGCTTCAAGTTTGGTCTAATCATGTAGCGCCTTCTGATTGACAAATGATACTGAATTTGCCCTAACATGGTAAGGGAATCGGACAATAAAGTCTTGGCCTCGTTATTGTTCTTTAATTCTGTTTTCAGGACATCAGCAAGCTTCATAACTGGCACCATGCTCGTTGCTACCATATTCTGTTAACTTATACATGCGAAGCTGAAGGCTTTGCGGAAAATAATGGGTGTAGACACCAAAACCAGACCTAGAAATTCTAGGTCTGTGCCAAAACAAAGTCTCTAGGTGACTTATTTTAATAAGGGAGCTATTCCTGATTGTGTAAGTTGACCTAATTAATATGCTAATTAGGTGAATTAAGAAAAATGCTGCACATATACAAATAGGCATCCGGCAGTTTCTGAGTCCTTTGTTCCTACCTATATATTACATTTCCAACTTAAAACCTTGTGGTACTCAACATTCCTAGGTTCACTATTAAGCATATACAGCTGGGCCCGGTTGCTCAAAGCTTCAGTTAGCTTAACAGACTGTTAAATCCTTAGCAATGCTAAGGATTTAACAGTCTGTTAAGCTAACTGAAGCTTTGAGCAACCGGGCCTTGGCTAGTTAACTAATAGTATGTGTTGTTGAAGATTATGCGACGTGCAGATGCATGTTCATACAAGTTTGTATCTCTACAAATAAATCAATGTGCACAACTGTCGGCGTTAATCGTTCCAAGATGTGAACGTTTCTGAACATCTATTGACAATTTTAAAATCTCAATCAACAAGTTTGATCGGATGAGTCTGATCTGTATCACAGCTCAGGCTCAGCCAATCAAGCTGCTTGATTTCAAGCACAATATTTAAAATATATATTGAAATAAATCCTGGCAAGATTAGCGCAGGCGGTGATGTAGGCGGATGTTATTCACCTCCAAACCTGGTGCCCGTTTCACTAAACTTCTTGCGACTAAAATGTTCGTAAGTTCAAATTTAAGATCGTCTGTAACTTTCAATTTATGGATTTACATTTATTGAGCATAGGCTGCATATGCAGCCTATGCTCAATAAATGTAAATCCAATAATTGTTTTCAAGAAAACATTATTAATGCGAAATTTACAGACTATCATAATTTTGCACTTACAAACATTTTAGTCGTAAGAAGTTTAGTGAAATGGGCCCCTGGTGCCCGTTTAACTAAAGTTTGTGCGACAAAAATGTTCACCAATATACAAGATTTTATGAATTCATTTTACGCAATCATTCAGTAGACTCGAGCTACCACATTTGACTACACCCGATAATAATTTACCAACATCTGTTGTCGGAGCAACTGTGGTCTTAAATAGTAATTCTGCACTTACAAACTATTTTACCGCTAAGTAACTGGTATGGACTCTTCCAATTGGACGTTTGAACTACCCTATTCCATTAATCAGGAAAGTGGGGATTTTGTCAAAAATCAGAAAATATCCACATCATCTGGAATGAGCATTGGGAAAGCGGTCTGCAGTGTTGAAATAATTAATTGTACGATGTTTACTGAAACGGGCCCCTGCTTTGTAGCTTTCACTTCGTACTTCGGGACGACTTCGAGCAGTAAATACCTGTGTCATTGCGAGGATAATGTGGAGTGTGATGCCTACACGGGGGAGTGTCCCTCAGGAGACTGCCATCTCGCATGGATGGGCCCTGGCTGTCAATTCCGTAAGTATACTCAGGGTGATGTCCCTCGGGAGACTGCTATACCGCATGGATGGGCCCTGGCTGTCAATTCCGTAATTATTCTCAGGTGATGTGGAGGGTGACTGGAGACTGCCATACCGCATGGATGGGCACCGGCTGTCAATTCCGTAAGTATTCTCAGGGTGACGTGGAGGGTGACGCCTACATGGGGGAGTGTCCCTCGGGAGACTACCATATCACATGGATGGGCCCTGGCTGTCAATTCCGTACGTATACTCAGAGTGATGTGGAGGGTGATGCCTACACGGGGGGAGTGTCCCTTGGGAGACTACCATATCACATGGATGGGCACTGGCTGTCAATTCCTTAAGTATACTCGGGGTGATGTCCCTCGGGAGACTGCCATACCGCATGGATGGGCACTGGCTGTCAATTCCGTAAGTATTCTCAGGGTGATGTGGTGGGTGACGTCTACACGGAGGAGTGTCCCTCGGGAGACTACCATATCACATGGATGGGCACTGGCTGTCAATTCCGTAAGTATTCTCAGGGTGATGTGGAGGGTGACGCCTACACGGGGGAGTGTCCCTTGGGAGACTACCATATCACATGGATGGGCCCTGGCTGTCAATTCCGTAAGTATACTCAGGGTGATGTCCCTCGGGAGACTACCATACCGCATGGATGGGCCCTGGCTGTCAATTGAGTAAGTATACTCAGGGTTAAATGTGGAGGGTGACGCCTACATGGGGGAATGTCCCTCGGGAGACGGCCATATCACATGGATGGGCCCTGGCTGTCTATTCCTTAAAGGAGATATAACCAGGTTCTATTTTTGCGATACGCTTACGTATTCATCATTTATATGTCAAATAAAACAAATTTCACAGTAATCCGACCAGTATGTGCCGTTTTTTTTACGGATTTCATATTCCAGACAGCCAGTTTTTCCAGCCTTCACTGCATGACTAACTTCCCTTTATTTTGCTGTATGACGTGGGTGTATGACGTATCAGTAGTACTTCCGAAATGTATGCATAATACGATTATTACCCTTAATAGTTCAACATACTACTTAGTCCAATTAATTAGAGTGCTGATATAAATATATGGGACCCTAGCTGTATAAATATAAAAATGACCTACAGTTGAGCACCAGTATCTCGAATATCAGTACCTCGATGATTCTCTAAAGTCCCGAATTATATCCTTATTTGTTGAATATAAATTTCATCGCCTATCTCGACCATTCCCTATCTCTCATATGTTCTCTGTCTCGACTGTTCATTCTGTCCCCCTGGCTGCCAAGATTGATTTGGTTGACACTAATTTTCCAAACATATTATCAAACAAAACAAATTCACACCTACCTTAGGGTGTTTGCTTAATTAGTCTACCTGTATATATTTGAGTGTTTTTGTCACGAATCATTAAGCATATCGCGCTGGTCATTTACGCAAGTGACTGAGAGTCGTTACGCCACCTTTAGTACAGGAGCATTAGCTATAACCTGGAAAAAAAATGCAGAAAGCTGAATTTTTCAGCAAAGTTACATAGACAAAAGTTATCATCTGGAAAATGTGAGCTCGGTGTGTAATCCAAGATGGCGTCCAAGATGGCCGCCAATAATATGAAGAGTCATATATCTTTAATGTTTTGATTGTGTTGGTCACATGTTGGTCCCTGATCTGTCTGTTGCTGCACATGTTGGTCCCTAATCTGTCTGTGGCTGTGCATGTTGGTCTCTGATCTGTCTGTGGCTGCGCATGTTGGTCCCTGATCTGTCTGTGGCTTTGCATGTTGGTCCTTGATCTGTCTGGCTGCACATGTTGGTCCCTGATCAGACTGTTGCTGCGCATGTTGGTCCCTGATCAGTCTGTGGCTGCACATGTTGGTTCCTGATCAGTCTATGGCGGCGCATGTTGGTCCCAGGTCTGTTTGCGGCTGCACATGTTGCCCCAGACCTGTCTGTGGCTGCACATGTTGGTTCCTGATCAGTCTATGGCGGTGCATGTTGGTCCCAGATCTGTTTGCGGCTGCACATGTTGGTCCCAGACATGTCTGTGGCTGCACATGTTGGTCCCTGATCAGTCTGTGGCTGCGCATGTTGGTCCCTGATTAGTCTGTGGCTGCGCATGTTGGTTCCTGATCCGTCTGTGGCTGCGCATGTTGGTCCCTGATTAGTCTGGCTGCACATGTTGGTCCCTGATTAGTCTGTGGCTGCGCATGTTGGTCCCTGATTAGTCTGTGGCTGCACATGTTGGTTCCTGATTAGTCTGGCTGCGCATGTTGGTCCCTGATTAATCTGTGGCTACGCTTATTGGTCCCTGATTAGTCTGGCTGCGCATGTTGATCCCTGATTAGTCTGGCTGCACATGTTGGTCCCTGATCAGTCTGGCTGCACATGTTGGTCCTTGATCAGTCTGTGGCTGCACATGTTGGTCCCTAGTCTGTCTGTGGCTGCACATGCTGGTCTCTGATCTGTCTGGCTGCACATTTTGATCCCTGATCTGTCTGTGGCTGCATATGTTGGTCCCTCATCAGTCTGTTGCTGCACATGTTGATCCGTGATCAGTCTGTGGCTGCGCATGTTGGTCTCAGTCTTCACAGGACACAAAAGTGATAAGCCTCGCTTTTTCAGTTCAACAGTCGTGTAATAATTTCTTTTGCAGAATTTTGATAAAAAAAATTCCATAAATGTGAGAAATAGAGCTTATGGATTCTGGGTCATTCAGATGACCTTGACCTTCTTTCCTTGAAATATAGGTCAGTTCCATCAGAACATCAACATTTTGCATACCTCCTGATACGGTAGTCGGATATTCACATTAGTAGCTTCCTCACATTGATTATAGCACCCTGGGTCATTCGAGTAAAATTGACCCATTCGTAGTGGGTGAGACAATCCATGGAAATCGCCTTGTTCCTTAATTGATGTTTGTTTTTCAGGAAACGTGGCCCCATATTCCTTCACATCTCAGGTTAATGACGCTACTGCGACTTTCCCGACAAAACTTGCTGTCGACTTGGACTTGAACACGTTTAGTATGACAACACAAACAAGCTACTATGAGAGTCCAGGTTACTTGCGGATTTGGTTTCCGGAAACAGAGATGTACCTCGTATCTGAGGTGAGGGCATACCCCACTTCTAGTATTCCTTTGTGTAAGTTAATCTTCTACATCTACTGTAATATTTATAGGTTAGTTGATTTGTATGTGGATATATGCTCTAGTTCCTCAGGGTGCGATATTGCGTGATATTAGGAGTGCAATATCAATCCGCGGCAGAACGAGTGGCATATATATTCATAGAAATCAAATAACCTTTTTATTATATACGTAGTAACGTACATCACTTGTAATTTACATGCGCCTCACAAAATATACAAAATATTAATAAAATAAACAAATTAGTAGTGACTTAGAAGGAACTATATATTTTGCAACAAGTAACTTAGTTCCGACACTAACCAATATGAACTCACGAGACATCAATATGGAAGTATATTGACGGTTTCCGTCCCATTGTATTTTAATGGGAAATGAAAGTATGTATATAATAACCCTAAATATTCGGACACAATATGTTCTTGGAAACACACATCAATATATGTATAGCAAGGACTGTCCAAATCTTTATGCTTGGTATGGTTGTACTGGTATATCACAACAACAAAGTATTTGGATTGAATTTGATTTGGGTTATAGGGTTTCCCAAAGAAATGGTGTCCGAATAGGTAGTGTTATTACGTAAGATGAATTATTTTGGTTAACCATTTCAACCATAAATAACTGAAATTAATTTTCATATTGTTGATTTTCCAACCAATCCAATAATCACAAAATGATTTTCAGATTCTTCCATTTATAAAAAGTTTATTTCTTCAAAATATGAAAATTACTCTCCTCTCATCAGGATTTACACTATTTGCCAACACCGCTGTAGAGGTCTGTAGTGTTGAAAGGGTTAATTGTCATTATTGTGCATTGAACCAGACGAGCTGTATTTGTAAAATTGTATTTTACAGTTGTTTCTGTCAAAATGTTCCGGGTTTATACGTGTACAAAGTGTTGTGCGTTGCGTATCCGTGGAGTTTCCGTTAGTTGCGTTTCAAACCGTGTGTCGTCTACGTGTAATACGTTTTCGGCCATGCGTTGCGTTTCCCCACTCTTGTGCATACGCGAAAGTCGAACAAACCGTGTTCAACGCATTGAGTTTCAAAAGCGTGTAATCCGTGTACAACGGTTGTAAACGATCAACGGTTGTAAACAAGCATTGCGTTTCAAAAGCGAATCCGTCAACGTTTGTAAACATATACAACGCAAGGTAAACCGTTTAAACGATTTAACGCTTTCTTTGACGAACGGTTACACGCTTCTACATTTACACAGCACCGTACAGATGAAACCGTGTTATACGTATAACACGTTTCCACGGTTTTAAACGCATTACACGTTTTGGTATGCCAACCGTGTATCGCGTAAATGCTCGCATGCTCAAGATCGTTCTTCGTGTGTGTATATATACTTCGAGACTCGCTGCAGGGCTTCTAACATTTTCAGTTTTCCGGTTCTGGACCGATTTTTGAACTCACAGACCGATTGAGATTTGAAAACTAGTCTTAAAAATCGGTCCGAGAAAAATTGCCAGTCGGCTGCTATTTCGCTATAAACCTTGTAAATTTACCGGTTTTGACCACCAAGTAATTTATGACACATATCCGCGGGCCATATCCGTGTTAAACCAGTGTGCAGCTCGCTGTGTATTCAGTTTCTCCAAATATCGATTAATCTTAACACACGCGTGGGACAGGTGTATAGCGGATTAGTGACTGAAATAGACTGGCTTCAGCGTAAAGACACAGGGTGAAGTAACGGACCGAGGTCTATAAATACATTAAATATGCCTAAAAGCATAAATAAATGAAGAAAAAAACAATTTATTTTTTTACCACTTCCATCTAACCATTATAGGAAGGGGTCTAACTTTTTAATAGGCTGAACCCGCACGGGCTCGAGACAACGGACTTTCACGAAACGTCAACCGAGTTATATCATTGTCGCCTATTGCAGAAGTTGGGAGAATGTTAGTATTCCGCAACGATATATTCCCCGATGCGCTATGTCAACACGTTTTAGAGCTATCGATTGTTTTGTTGTAAAAAAATTATCATCATTGCTAGGTCGGGAAAGAACGGACACATTTCCGAGGTCGATATTGCTATATAAAGGAGTAAACATCGATCATTCCTACCAAGTTTCGCCGAAATCCGGCTGGCGGTTCATGAGAAGAATTAAGAATTTATGCTATTTTTAGACGGCGGCCATCTCGCCTTCCACTTTTATAAATCTTAATTCTTCTCATGAACCGCCAGCCGGATTTCGGCGAAACTTGGTAGGAATGATCGATGTACAATGCTCTTTCAAAGTTGTTAAAATGGTGACCCAGGGGTAAAATATGGGCGTAGCTGGCGGTTCATGAGAACGAAGATTTTTGATTAGCGACGACCTCCGTTTTGACAAATCTGAAAAAGCTTCACCCATGGACCATAACTGTATTACAATAGTATCTGGTATTCAATGTGTATGGTAACTAGACATGCATGCGTCAACTGGTATTGAATTTTTATACAACCGTTTTTAAAAAACGGTACGTATTACGTTTTACCGCACGGCGGGCAGGCGGGCGGCTGAAGAAAAAGCACATAGTTCGTGTACACAACTCCTCCGAAACCGTTCAGTCGATCGATCTGAAACTATACACACGTCTTCTACACATATTGAAGATGTGCACCTTGGTGTTTTTATGTCGAAAAAATATTTTTTTACAAACATATCACCTTTTTAACTTCTAAAGCCATTTTTTCTACATTTTTCTATACAGTTCAATATACGGTACAGAGTTTGTGTACACAACTCCTCCGAAACCGTTCAGTCGATCGATCTGAAACATGCACACGTCTTCTACACATATTGAAGATGTGCAACTTGGTGTTTTTATGGCGAAAAAACATTTTTTTAACAAAAATATCACCTTTTTAACTTAGCCATTTTTTATACATTTTTCTATACAATTCTATATACGGTACAGAGTTTGTGTACACAACTCCTCCGAAACCTTTCAGTCGATCGTTCTGAAACTATACACACGTCTTCTACACATATTGAAGATGTGCACCTTGGTGTTTTTATGGCGAAAAAATATTTTTTTAACAAAAATCTCCACCTTTTTAACTTAAGCCATTTTTTCTACAGTTTTTTTCTATACAATTCTAATTACGGTACAGAGTTTTGTTGTACACAACTCCTCCGAAACCTTTCAGTCGATCGTTCTGAAACTATACACCACGTCTTCTACACATATTGAAGATGTCACCTTGTGTTTTTTAATGCCGAAAAAATATTTTTTAACAAAAGTATCACCTTTTTAACTTAGCCATTTTTTCTACATTTTTCTATACAATTCTATATACCATGATATACCGTACATAGTTTGTGTACACAACTCCTCCAAAACCGTTCAGTCGATCATTTTGAAACTATACACACGTCTTCCACACATATTGAAAATGTGCACCTTGGTGTTTTTATGCCGAAAAAATATTTTTTAACAAAAATATCACCTTTTTAACTTAGCCATTTTTTCTACATTTTTCTATACAATTCTATATAGGGTACAGAGTTTGTGTACACAACTCCTCTGAAACAGTTCAGTCGATCGTTCTGAAACTATACACACGTCTTCTACACATATTGAAGATGTGGTGCACCTTGGTGTTTTTATGCCGAAAACATATTTTTTAACAAAAATATCACCTTTTTAACTTAGCCATTTTTTCTACATTATTGTATCCAATTCCCTGTCATTTCTACTTTACACTCTACTTTTCTATCTCTGCCTAAATTAGTATACATGTTTAGCACAACGAGATGAAAAAATAATGCTATAGACTTTCAAATTCTCATTAATGTTTCTTGCCTTGGTGACAGCTTCACATTTCTGCATCTTCGCTGTCTGGCCCATATTCGACGGGCGTATTTTGTGACTTGTGGCACTCTTGTTAAGTAGTGAGACACGCATGCGTCAACTGGTATTCAATGTGTAAGGTAGTGAGACGCGCATGCGTCAACTGTTATTCAATGTGTAAGGTAACGAGACATGCAAAAATTGCGTCAACTGGTATTCAATGTGTATGGTAACTAGACATGCATGCGTCAACTGGTATTCAATTTTTTAAGTAGTGAGACACGCATGCGTCAACTGGTATTCAATGTGTAAGGTAGTGAGACATGCATGCGTTAACTGGTATTCAATGTGTAAGGTAACGAGACATGCATGCATCAACTGGTATTCAATGTGTAAGGTAATAAGACACACATGCATCAACAGGTATTCAATGTGTATGGTAACTAGACATGCATGCGTCAACTGGTATTCAATTTTTGTCGCGCCCGCTTGCGGAAAGCGAGATATAGTCGGCACTTTGGCGTGCGTACGTACGTACGTACTTACGTACGTACGTACGTACGTACTTACGTACTTGTGTGTCCGTTAAGGTTTTTTTTTTTTTTTTTTTTTTTTTTTTTTTTTTTTTTTTTTTTTTTTTTTTTTAAAAAGGTTTTTGGCCAGTTTTTTGAAAAAAAATCAGGCTATTGGATTGGCGAAAGCCGGGCGGGCGGGCG
Organism: Conchocele bisecta; assembly: GCA_029237695.1. NCBI lineage: Eukaryota > Metazoa > Mollusca > Bivalvia > Lucinida > Thyasiridae > Conchocele > Conchocele bisecta. The sequence continues at coordinate 65,853,546 of CM055267.1, forward strand.
GCGGCGGGCGGCGGCGTCCACAATCAATGTTAAGTTTTCGTGTTTGAGTCCATTTCTTTGTTACTGTACCACCTAGGACCACCAAACTTTCACAGCTTCATAATCAAGGGGTGCCCACCACATATTACTATCCAACATGTTACCTTTTTTTTTAACTTGACCCATTTTTTCCGCGCAGTCGACTTAGCCATTTTTAGCCAGGTTTTTTTTTTAAAAAATCCAGGCCATTGGATTGGCGAAAGCCGGGCGGGCGGCGGGCGACGGGCGGGCGGCGTCCACAATCAATGTTAAGTTTTCGTGTTTGAGTCCATTTCTTCATTGTTACGTACCACCTAGGACCACCAAACTTTTTTCACAGCATCATAATCAAGGGGTGCCCACCACATATCACTATCCAACATGTTGCTCCTTTTTTTTAACTTGAACCCCATTTTTTTTTTTTTCCGCGCATTCGACTTAGCCATTTTCAATGTTAAGTTTTCGTGTTTACAATGTTAAGTTTTCGTGTTTAAGTCCATTTCTTTGGTACTGTACCACCTAGGACCACCAAACTTTCACAGCTTCATAATCAAGGGGTGCCCACCACATATCACTATCCAACATGTTGCTTTTTTAGCCAGGTTTTTTGAAAAAAAATCCAGGCTATTGGATTGGCGAAAGCCGGGCGGGTGGGCGGGCGGCGTCCACAATCAATGTTAAGTTTTCGTGTTTGAGTCCATTTCTTTGTTACTGTACCACCTAGGACCACCAAACTTTCACAGCTTCATAATCAAGGGGTACCCACCACATATCACTATCCAACATGTTACATTTTTTTTAACTTGACCCATTTTTTCCGCGCAGTCGACTTAGCCATTTTCAATGTTAAGTTTTCGTGTTTGAGTCCATTTCTTTGTTACTGTACCACCTAGGACCACCAAACTTTCACAGCTTCATAATCAAGGGGTGCCCACCACATATCACTATCCAACATGTTACTTTTTTTTTAACTTCACACATTTTTGCCGCGCAGTCGACTTAGCCATTTTCAATGTTAAGTTTCGCGTTTTTACCAATGCTTTACAATTTTTTAAGTTTTCGTGTTTAACCCATTTCCATTTCTTTGGTACTGTACCACCTAGGACCACCAAACTTTCACACTTCATAATCAAGGGGTGCCCACCACATATCACTATCCAACATGTTACTTTTCTTTGTAACTTGACCCATTTTTTCCGCGCAGTCGACTTTGCCATTTTCAATGTTAATTTTCGCGTTTACAATGTTAAGTTTTCGTGTTTAAGTCCATTTCTTTGGTACTGTACCACCTAGGACCACCAAATTTTCACAGCTTCATAACCAAGGGGTGCCTACCACATACAACTATTCAACATGTGACCATTTTTTTACCTTCACCTATTATTTCTACGTAATTGACTTAGCCATTTTTAACGTACGTCTGGTTAAAGTTATTTGCTTAAAACTTTTTCGTTATACTATATCTCTGCAACTGCTTCTCCCATTGCCTTGAAACTTCACATGGGTGTTTATCATCATCCATATTTTCATTCTACCCTCCAACCGTGCTGCCCCTGTGCCCAATGTCAAGGTCAAATTACTTTGAATTCTTTTGTTAAAGTTTTTTCGTGTACTATATCTCTGCAACTGCTTCACCCAATACCTTGATACTTCACATGGGTGTTTATCATCATTGTCGCACCCGCTTGCGGAAAGCGCGATATCATCGGCATTTTGGCATACGTCCGTCCGTACGTCCGTACGTCCGTACGTCCGTGTGTACGGTTAAAGTTTTTTCGTTAAAGTTTTTCCATCTACTACATCTATTTTTTTAGTGTCCATGCCTCGCCCCAAGGCGCGACATGCAGGCCACGGCCATCTAGTCTACAAAAAGTGCGTATAATTATGTTATCCAAGTGTCTATGCTTGGAAAAAACCTGGCCTTCGTGGCTTTGCCTCGTTTCTTGTTTTTAACTTGACCCATTTTTTCCGTGCAGTCGATTTCAATGTTAAGTTTTCCCGTTTACAATGTTAAGTTTTCGTGCTTAAGTCTATTTCTTTGGTACTGTACCACCTAGGACCACCAAACTTTCACAGCTTCATAACCAAGGGGTGCCTACCACATACAACTATCCAACATGTGACCATTTTTTTACCTTCACCTATTATTTGTACGTAATTGACTTAGCCATTTTCAACGTTAACTTTTTAACGTACGTCTGCTTAAAGTTTTTGGTTAAAACATTTTTGTTATACTATATCTCTGCAACTGCTTCACCCATTACCTTCAAACTTCACATGGGTGTTTATCATCATCCATATTTTCATTCTAACCCCCAACCGTGCGGCCCCTGTGCCCAATGTCAAGGTCAAATTTTGTTAAAGTTTTTTCGTGTACTATATCTGTGCAACTGGTTCACCCATTACCTTGATACTTCACATGGGTGTTTATCATCATTGTCGCACCCGCTTGCGGAAAGCGCGATATCATCGGCATTTTGGTATACGTTCGTCCGTACGTCCATACGTCTGTGTGTCCGGTTAAAGTTTTTTTGTTAAAGTTTTTCCATCTACTATATCTATTTTTTTAGTGTCCATGCCTCGCCCCAAGGCGCGACATGCAGGCCACGGCCATCTAGTCTACAAAAAGTGGGTATAATTATGTTATCCAAGTGTCTATGCTTGGAAAAAACCTGGCCTTCGTGGCTTTGCCTCGTTTCTTGTTGGTTAAGTTTTTTGGTTAAAGTTTTTGGTTAAGTTTTTTGGTTAAAGTTTTTCGTTATACTATATCTCTGCAGCTGCTTTGCCCATTACCTTGAAACTTCACATGGGTGTTTATCATCATCTATATTTTCATTCTACCCCCCTCCTGTGCGGCCCCTGTGCCCAAGGTCAAATTACTTTGAAGTTTTTGGTTACGTTTTTTGTCGCGCCCGCTTGCGGAAAGCGCGATATAGGTGTGTCCGGTTAAAGTTTTTGGTTAAAGTTTTTGGTTAAGTTTTTTGGTTATCATGGTTATGTTTTTTGGTTAAAGTTTTTGGTTAAGTTTTTTGGTTAAGTTTTTTGGTTAAAGTTTTTCGTTATACTATATCTCTGCAACTGCTTTGCCCATTACCTTGAAACTTCACATGGGTGTTTATCATAATCTATATTTTCATTCTACCCCCCTCCCATGCGGCCTGTGTGCCCAATGTCAAGGTCAAATTACCTTGAACCTTCACATGCCTGTTTATCATCATCCATATTTTCATTCTACCCCCACCCGTGCGGCCCCCTGTGCCCAATGTCAAGGTCAAATTACTTTTTGTCGCGCCCGCTTGCGGAAAGCGCGATATAGTCGGCACTTTGGCGTACGTACATACGTACGTACCTGTGTCCGGTTAAAGTTTTTCGTTAAGTTTTTTCGTTAAGTTTTTTCGTTAAAGTTTTTTGTTGTACTATATTTCTGCAACTGCTTTGGTTAAAGTTTTTGTCGCGCCCGCTTGCGGAAAGTGCGATATAATCGGTACGTACGTGTGTCCGATTAAAGTTTTTGGTTAAGTTTTTTGGTTAAGTTTTTTGGTTAAAGTTTTTCGTTGTACTATATTTCTGCAACTGCTTTGGTTAAAGTTTTTGTCGCGCCCGCTTGCGGAAAGCGCAATATAGTCGGCACTTTGGCGTACGTACGTGTGTCCGGTTAAAGTTTTTGGTTAAGTTTTTTGGTTAAAGTTTTTCGTTATACTATATTTCTTTTTTTAGTGTCCATGCCTCGCCACAAGGCGCGACATACAGGCCGCGGTCATCAAGTTTAAGTAGTGAGACACGCATGCGTCAACTGGTATTCAATGTGTAAGGTAGTGAGACATGCATGCGTCAACTGGTATTCAATGTGTAAGGTAACTAGACATGCATGCATCAACTGGTATTCAATGTGTAAGTAGTGAGACACGCATGCTCTAAATGGTATTCAATGTGTAAGGTAGCGAGACTAGCATGCGTCAACTGGTATTCAATGTGTAAGATAATGAGACTCGCATGCGTCAACTGGTATTCAATGTGTAAGGTAATGAGACTCGCATGCGTCAACTGGTATTCAATGTGTAAGGTAATGGGACTCGCATGCGTCAACTGGTATTCAATGTGTAAGGTAACGAGACATGCATGCCCTAATTGGTATTCAATGTGTAAGGTAATGAGACTCGCATGCGTCAACTGGTATTCAATGTGTAAGGTAAGGGTTGTTTTACAATCATGGTACATCAAATAGTCTCACAGGGGGTCAAAAATAGATCTGTTTTGTTTTGATCAATATGGTTTATTATACCCACTTTTTTTGTAAAAAAAAACGGGTATATTGTTTTCGTCACGGGTGTCCGTCCGTCCGTACGTCCGTAGGTCCGTACGTCCGTACGTCCGTACGTCCGTACGTCCGTACGTCCGTCCGTACGTCCGTCACGTTTCTTGTAACTCGAAAAACTTTTTCACCTTCATACCTACGCGCCTGATATTTCGTATGTAGCTTCGTTATCATGTGCAGATGCGCAAAGTGAATTTGGATTTTTGATCCGACCCTCCATCATGGATTATCTCCCCCTTTCGGACTCAGAATTTCCCATTTTTTTTCCTCGTAACTCGAAAAACTTTTCACCTTCATACCTACGCTCCTCATATTTGCTATGTAGCTTCGTTATCATGTGCAGATGCGCAAAGTGAATTCGGATTTTTTCATCCGACCCTCCATCATGGATTATCTCCCCCTTTCGGACTCAGAATTTCCCATTTTTTTCCCCCTGTAACTCGAAAAACTTTTTCACCTTCATACCTACGCGCCTCATATTTGCTATGTAGCTTCGTTATCATGTGCAGATGCGCAAAGTGAATTCGGATTTTTCATCCGACCCTCCATCATGGATTATCTCCCCCTTTCGGACTCAGAATTTCCCATTTTTTCCTTGTAACTCGAAAAACTTTTTCACCTTCATACCTACGCGCCTCATATTGCTATGTAGCTTCGTTATCATGTGCAGATGCGCAAAGTGAATTCGGATTTTTCATTCGACCCTCCATCATGGATTATCTCCCCCTCCGGACTCAGAATTTCCCATTTTTTCCTTGTAACTCGAAAAACTTTTTCACCTTCATACCTATGCGCCTGATATTTAGTATGTACCTTCGTTATGTGCAGATGCGCAAAGTGAATTCCCATTTTTGATCCGACCCTCCATCATCGATTACCTCCCCCTTTCCGACTCAGAATGTCCCATTTTTTCCTTGTAACTCGAAAAACTTTTTCACCTTCATACCTACGCGCCTCATATTTGCTATGTAGCTTCATTATCATGTGCACATGCGCAAAGTGAATTCGGATTTTTTATCCGACCCTCCATCATGGATTACTTCCCCCTTTCGGACTTAGCATTTGGGGAAAGTGGGTATATTGCGATGGCGCGCCATCGACTTTTTCTAGTTTTTTATAGTGGATACATCAAATTTTCGATATTTGAACAATTTGAGGCACTCATATAACACAAACAAAAATATGAGATTTTACTTGTGAAAAATCATAAACTCGAATAATAACATAACCTTTTGCAGTCCTGCTTATAATCATATCAAATAACATTCTACTCAACATCGTGTTGGTATGATTTGTACTGCAGATACCATAAAATAAAAACGCAACATTGATTTCCAACTACATACGTTATTTGTTGGTGTAAAACTAAATTGCAATATTTTAATTGCTGATACATAGAAATTGACTACATGAAGTTGTGTCTACTGCATTACATGAAACAGTTACATTAGCTGTTTTATAATTTACAGTTAAGCATACACAGGCTGCATTTACATGCCAATTTTGGAAACTATATCCGTTACGGTAATCTAGATATTTGATGTCAAAAAAAGGTGTCTTTTCCGACTTATTTCAGTCGGAAAGGACACTTCTTTTGACATACTAAAATAACTATATGCCCATGACAGAGCTGCCAACTGTTACGATTTTTCCGTATTTGTTCCGGAAAATACGTTAGAAATACGGAAGTACGGATAACAATTAAAAAGTACGATTTTTAAAAAAAATCAGCGCGGGAATATCTGGAAATAATAATTTCGTTTCACAATTCTGCCAATAAATCCTATTTTTTTATTTACCCGTAATCATACTCGACGAGGCGCTTACCATTTCGATTCTTGTTGTGAATTAATAGTAGTTTCAAGCGCTCATGATATTGATTTATTCAACACGTAAATTCATAAAATGTCTGCTCTAAAGCGTGCAGCCAACGAATTTGGGTATTTTTTATCGAAAGAAGTTAGGAGAACACATCTGTTCATCAATGATTACAACGAGACATGGACCAATTTGGTCCTGTTAAAGCGCGGTGATGAATTTGCGTCTTGCAAGCAGTTTAATTGTGATTTTTCGGTTGGTCATGCCTGGTGGCCGAAACGAGGGCCAAGGCTCTAAAACAGTTAATTTATGCATATAAGTGAGTACTGATTTGTGTTCCGGAAAACATATGTGGTGTTCCGGAAAATAGCCCCCTTTTCTCTCCATGTTCCTCATGTGACCGACATGGGGTTGGCAGCTCTGCCATGACTCTGATTAATATTTTTATATTGATTGGCGAAATTGATGATGAATGAAGTCTGTAAACCACATTTTTATCTATTTTGCATATTTAGTTTTTGTAACTGACACTTTATATAGCTTGGCAAGTGTTACCCTCATGATTTACCCAATACTGACTACCACTCCATGTTAATAATGCGCCTATTTCTATTACAGTTGCACACATTACATAACTGGTTAATAACGTACATATTTAAATGCATTTGAACTGCAAATTCACAAGTAAATTGCTACTTTTGAAAGTGTTGTGGTCATTCGGAAAGGACAATATTGTTGACGGCCATATTAAATTGTCAATTTGTCACTACTAGTATCAGATGCTCCGTGCCATGAATACAGGTGAGTATACATTACACCATATGTTCATACACAAAAAGCTTATCACTGTTTGATTGTGTTTTGTGTTGGTGGGGTTGTAAAGTTACTACAGTATTACCATTATTGTAGAATAGTTTCCATAAACTACTTCAAAGATTTTTATATTTTTATCGATCTAGTCTACAATAAGTCTAACCAATCACACTAGCATCACAAACAACCAACCATAAGCTTTGTTGTACATTATACATGTAGTCATGCTGTTCATTTGTTTTAAATAAGTGGAATTGGAATTTATAATATAGAAGGGCATACGGTTTTGGTTTTGGCAGCCAGATCATCTTATATGCTTTAATCTGGAGCTCCGAGACTTCATCCTTTTAACTTCCCTGTTGAGGGCTTCAACTTTGAGTTTAACATTCTCTCGCATTTTATGCAGCAGCATACATGCGTTCCATTGCTTTCATATGTGCGACATTATTTGGTTTGCATTGGATGAATTTGCAGTAGCCTATCTTTACTGTTGGATGACTGGAATTGAACCATCGATATGCTTCTATATATAAGCATTCTAAAAGAAAGGGTGGCTTTCCCTTCTTAACCCTCGAGACTTCCCTCGAGATAGCTTCACTTTTCCAGTATCTGTTACTAGATCTTTGGTTGATTGTGGCAGAATGTCTTTTCTTTGTTTTCGTTCAAACCATTTCTATCGGAGTACACAACCTCCTATGCCCGGTAGAGAAGCAACCTTCTTCTTCATTCGTGGGTATTTTGCTGTTGTATGACGTGCAGCATGAGCCAAAATATTATAGTGTTGCTTTGCTTTTTTGTCTATTCGTCCTTGGAAGTTCATCTATCTTTTCTTGGATTGAAGTTGTGGCTGCACACATTGACTCATCCAATTTTCTCTTCACCCCTCGTTTCTCCAACTCCTCTTGCTTTTGTGGACTCCCACTCGCGCGGCTAATGACTCTGTCTATCACTCTACATAGACCGTGGTGAATGTGACAGTTCCTGTTGGATTATCTTGGCGCGTCTAAAGTGTGCTGCCCGACTTGATGCACGGTTTATGTCTGATTTTTTATTATCATAGTCATCTGTTTCCTACTTCTGTCTATCATTTTATCATGTGCTTTCTTCTGACTGTTCCTTCTATCTCTACTTTCTTTTCTGACGGTTGTACTCTTTTCGTTCATTGTCTGTCATCAGCTTAAGCTTCTTTGGCGGTTCATCTTTAGTGCATTTGCTGATCGTTGGACTTGCTTGTCATGTTTCCATTTCTGTCTTTGTTTGATTGCTTTGTCCAGGTTTTAAATCTGCCACATGTTTATATTTTCCTTCTTTCCTTTCTCTGTCCTTCACTTGCATTTGTTTTTGTAACATGCTGGGTTTGTTAGTCTTACATTTTGTCTGTACTTTGGCTTTTGTTTGGTCTGCTTTAGTAGCCACCGTCTTTCGCTTTCTCAGATTGAAGGGAAACTTTACCGTTAGTATTTCCGACATTCTACACAAATATTAGTGATGCAGCTAAGATCTAGAAATAAAGAATTATTAATGCAGCATCAAGTGTGCATCTTTATCTGGTTCTCAAATGCTCACCAATTTACTTCTTTCTCAAAGTAAAAAAAGGAGCATTTCTACCACCAGATTGCACTCTTTATCCTGCAGTAATAAGCAGAACCACCACCAAATTAGTTTTGCTAGGAAGGATCTATGCAGCTTTCATTTTGGTGAGTATTAGTAGCAGGTTAGCCAACTTATAGACCACCAACCAGTGTAAGGTGGCATGCAGGAGTGGAGGTATGTGTTCCTCTGTGAGTACTAGATCATCTAAGCCTACCAGTATATACAACAGACAAGCACATATAGCTTTGAGGAACAAAGATGAATGTGTCAAATTATTTGTTCTTTCCGACATTTCAAGGTATAGAGCTCAGAATCATGATTTGGTAAGACTAGTGTATGTCCTATGCAGCATTTGGAGGGTTAGAAGTGTATATGCAGTGTATATATTCATCAGAATGGAAAAAAGGCAATGAAAAATTATGTTTTTATGTCAAAGTATTATTAAATTTAATGGTACAATATATGACAGTTTGAACTGTATTAAAAATACATCAGCTACCTGTATGGTAAAGAAAATTATTACTTTTCATACCATAGTCTACACAGACCAAAATAAAAAGTTGATATCTTGAGAAACTCTGCATATTTATACCACTTATGTATGATCATGAAGCTCACCCTTTTTTTTCGGAAAGGACAATTTGTTTGACATAGTATTCCAAGGTGAAAAATCAATGATCAACAAGACATACAACATGCCAAATATTCAACATGGTATGTACTACTATTGACACTAATAACAGTTTACATATTTATGTTTGTTGAGGAGTAATGAGCAAATAACATATTTTTCGGAAAGGACAGATTTTGACGGAATCACCAATTGGCAGCATTCGAGCACCTGGCTTCAAAAATGTTGCATGGACAGATAATAAATGATTGTTGGTTTTATATGGGCAATAGATGAGTGTTATTTGTGACATGCTTTTTTTTACCTGACTCATGTTTAACAGTGGGTTTACCATGCCCTATTCGGAGAGGACATTTTTTGACGGAAATGACCCTCCTGTCTTCCATGCAAGCTCACGAGAACAAAAATTGACATAACCTTACAGGTTTTTTTTTATTTGAACAAAACATGTTAAATCATTAGTTCTATATTGTCAAGAGTGTCTTAAAGTTCCAAATATGATTGGTGTATCTGCTCAAACATGCACACAATTTAGATGACAATAAATGGCACATAATTACCTATTTTGAAGAAAAAAAATATGTTTCAAATAATTTTTTTGCTGTGACTGACAGGTGTAATAGGGGCCAACATTTTGGAATGATGGCATTGATGTATACATGTATTGTGTGGGATTAAATAGGCCATAATATGGGTTTAAGCTCAATGTACCATGATTGTAAAACAACCCGTAACGAGACATGCATACCCTAATTGGTATTCAATGTGTAAGGTAACGAGACTCGCATGCGTCAACTGGTATTAAATGTGTTAGCAGGCCTTTCCCACGGCGCTATAATTTCAATTGTCGGTGTCCCACGGCGCTTCAAGTCTGGCCGCGGCGCTTATATTATGCCCGCGGTGCCTCAATCTGCTGGTGGAATAATGCTTACGGCTGAGTTAAAACTTATTAAAATCGGTTGTTTCGTTTCTATTTTATTTGGTTGTTCTTCTTTGTGCCGGAAGCAATAACACACAGGTGCCCGATTTTAAGACCCCCTCGTGTTTAAATGATCGGTGTGAACCGGGACGGAAATTCGTGTTGCAATATTACGCGTCCATGAATGGAGCTGTCCAATGAAGTCGCTCCGCACCGTCCGCCACAACTCGGAAATTTGCGGTAAGTATCGTATTGGCTTATTTCCACTTTAATAGTCGTACTATATTCCCACGGTTGTGTTCCATATATGGCAAATAGGCGTATCGTAGCATCTGTCAACCTTGACGTACAGATTTGGATGAACTGTCAAAGATTTTTCAATTCTAATATTGGGTATTTATTCTAAAAAAAACATGTCCTGTGTTATCAAAAATGAAGTATTGCTATTTTGAACATTTTAGTAAAAAAGAAATGATATGATCTACACAAAATGCTGTATTTAATACACCTATTGTAATCGATACAATTTTTTTAGTGACCTCGGCTGTCATTAGATTATAAACATTGTAGTAAATTGTAGTACAACGTTTAATCGCAGATCAGACAAAAGGCAAAATATCATACTGAACATCCCCCCCCCCCCCACCCCCCCCCCCCACCCAACGAACCCCACCACCAGCCCGCCAAAATTTATCTTATGACATCTGCTACCCAAATAATCCCAGATCAGACAAAAGGTATCTTACGGCATGTGCGACCAGATCAGACAACATATATGCAACCAGATAATCCCAGATCAGACAAAAGGTCTTACATGCGCCATCAAACAAAGCAACCATAATCCCGATCACAAAATACTTAACGGCATATGCGACCAGGTCAGACTGAACACCCACCCCACCCCCCTCCCCGCCATGGGCAGGTACCTTATGACATCCCAGAGAAGCGACCAGATACTCCCAGATCAGACAAAACGTATCTTACGGCATGTGCGACCAGATCAGACTGAACATAAGACCCCCCCCCCCCCCCCTGCCATGGGCAGAGAAAATGTACCTTATGACATCTGCAACCAGATAATCCCAGATCAGACAAAAGGTATCTTACGGCATATGCGACACCAATCAGACTGAACAGCCACCCCACCCCCCCACTCCCCGCCATGGACAGAGAAAACAGATAAAATATACCTTATGACATCTGCGACCAGATACTCCCAGATCAGACAAAAGGTATCTTACGGCATGTGCAACCAAATCAAATCAGACTGAACATAAGCCCCCCCCCCTCCCCCCCACCCCCCCTCCCAAACCTCACCACCCCCGCCTCCTCCCGGCAGAGCAAGACAATTTACCTTATGACATCTACAACCAGATAATCCCAGATCAGACAAAAGGTATCTTACGGCATGTGCAACCAAATCAGACCGAACATAAGCCCCCATCAAACCCACCCCACCCCCCCCCCCCCCCCCCCCCCCCCCCCCCAGGCAGAGAAAGGTACCTTATGACATCTGCAACCAGATACTCCCAGGTCAGACAAAATGTATCTTACAGCATGTGCGACCAGATCAGGCTGCACATCTGCGACCCCCCCCCCCCACCCCCCCCCCCCCCCCCCACCCCCCCCCCCCCCCCCCCCCCCAGACAGAAAAGGTACCTTATGACAATCTGCAACCACAGATACTCCAGATCAGACAAAATGTATCGTACGCATGTGCGACCAGATCAGACTGAACATCTGCCCCCCCCCCCCCCCCCCCCACAACACACAACCCACCCGCCCCGGGCAGAGAAAAGGTACATTATGACATTTGTTATTAGTATATGTTTAGTTTACAAATATAATTACTTTACAAATAAAACTGAATCTCATATTTTAGACTCTAACATGAGCAACAAAAATAAACGGCAAACAGGACCTGCTTGTGGCGGGATCGGCGAACGATCACAATTGGACGAACTTTGTATGGTTGTAGTCTCTAATGTATATGATCATGGTGCACGACTTTAGTTTGAGCTGGCGATCAGCTATCGGCCAAATATGACCGATAATCCAGCCGGACGGCCTCCGATTCTGTGTGAGATTCTTTCGTACACGCAACTTTCGCTTTGGATGGGGTAATCAAAACGCGAATAACTCAATAAATACTTGAAACAGCGATTTGAAGTGAGTATTTTCACACACCTAATACCTTTATCGATTGCCAGAGACATATTTCATACATTTAATCGATGTTTATTGTGTTTGTGCGAGCCGGAAAAAAGAGGGCTCTTTCTATAATAGCGCTATTTATGCTCACCTTGAATTAACGTTATGTACTGTACGAGACCAAGTGGGTGGGGTAATGGGATTTTTTTTAATAGGCATTTTTTTGGTGTCATAGGTCCGAGTCTTCCACCTGTGAGTCAATCGAGACATCGCTATCCTCTGCTGGGAACTTAAACAAACTGGCACGAGTAGCTGCCTTCAGATGTATATACTGGCTGTTGAAGCAGGAGGTACCACACACTACTAACTTCCTGCCGCTGTTAGATTTTTGTAAGTACGATGTAGCATCAAGCCACACTCCTATTTGATGTGCATCTACAAGACAAAAAGTACCTTCACATTTTCTGAATACCAGTACCTGTATGAGTGTTTAACATTATGATTGTTGTGCATTACATGGTATGATGTAATGTACAAATTCAGTAACCATAAAGCCACCATCTGCGTATGTTATATTTGAGTTATAATTGAAATTGGCTTGTCATTCACAATTCTGCATCTCAATGTTGACAGGGCCTGGGTAAAGTTTTGAAATGGTGTGAAGAAAGTTTCATGATGTTAAGCCCAAAGGCGACATCATACATCACATATTGTGTGAAAGGAGGTTAAGTCTCAGCAACAGCTACCTGTATGGTCATACAGATACAGGAGCTGGGCTTCGCATTTCATTTGAAAGAACTGTGGGATGTTAATATAATGCAAGAATATTTGGATGTGGGAATTGAACCCACGGCCTCCAGTTTTGAATTCCAATGCTCAACCACTATACTATATTACCCATCCAGCCGCATCTCGGTTATTGGGTGTAGGTTTGCCCAAACATCTATAACTATATTGGGTACATCTTTCAAGCAAGGAGCAAGGTGTTAGTGTTGTAAATAACCTACACAATGGCAACAACGACAAAGGCGAGTCTATGCGTTTCATTCAGGAGGCAGCCCTGACGATTGGAGACATGGTGCGGCGAACCATCCTAGAGGAACTGAGAGCTTCACCATGGTACTCCATTTTACTGTATGAAACAACCGATGTATCTATGGCAAAGGAATTAATTATATATGCAAGGTAAACTAAAATACTGTACATATACATGTACTATGAAACAATTAAAGTCAGTGTTAAAAAGACCCTGATGTTGATCCGCTAAGTTTTATTATAGGAATGAAAGGCCTTTTTGTGGAATTTATTGGGGTATAAACTTGGAAAAGTCGCGGGAATACTGGACGAAGGCCGGAAGGCCTCGTCCAATATTCACGCGACTTTTCCAAGTTTATATCCCCGATAAATTCCACAGAAAGGCCATTCATTCCTTATAAATCCAGCATTTGAAATAAATTCGTCAAGAAAATGTGTTTATTTTGACAGACGGCAGCCATTTGTTTACATTGACAGCACTGACAGCGCACCTGTAGAAAGTTGTTCGGCGTGGGAGTTTACTGGGATATAAATTTTGGACAGAGACTTGCTACGGGCCAATCAAATGTTAGGGAATTGTGTAAATATTTTTGTGCTGGAATTATTAGGGCCTACACTCTGCTCAATAATTCTATGGAGAAATGTACGTCTGTATCAGGCTAAATGAAGGTTTATGCTAATCTGGTATTTTTGTGTGTCACCTATATACATAAGCTGTACAAGAAAGAATGTATGTATATGGTACTCAAATTATGCATATTAATACATTCAGTTAACCTTTGCTAAAAATACACTGAATACATGAATTTAATGATTCTAAATATATCCACATGTGATGAAGAAATTGTATTTAGGTACATGCATCAGTTAGGTGTGCTTTGTATGTTTATTGATATGCAGATTTTTGTAATTGTATCCCCCGGACTCCGTCGGGGGATACTATGGATTTGACAGCGCGCCGCGTCCGCCGCAGACACTTCTTGTCCGGAGCATAACTCGAACACCCTTTGGAATATTTTCATGAAACTTCACACATGCATAGACCACGACCCGAAGGTGTGTCGCGCACAAGAATGACAACTCTTGCATAGCTAATTTTTGAGTTATCTCCCTTTTTTGTTTGTTTCTCGGTACAGATTTCGTGTCCGGAGCATAACTCCACCACCCTTGGTATATCATGAAACTTCACACATGCAAGACCACGACCCGAAGGTGTGTCGCGCACAAGAATGACAACTCTTGCATAGCTAATTTTTGAGTTATCTCCCTTTTTTGTTTCTCGGACTGATTTCGTGTCCGGAGCATAACTCCACCACCCTTTGGAATATTTTCATGAAACTTCACACATGCACAGACCACGACCCGAAGGTGTGTCGCGCACAAGAATGACAACTCTTGCATAGCTAATTTTTGAGTTATCTCCCTTTTTTGTTTCGCGCACTGATTGACCATAACTCGACCACCCTTTGGAATATTTTTATGAAACTTAACACATTCAATTAGACCACGAACCGAATGTGTGTCGTGCACAAGAATGACAACTCTTGCATAGCTATCTCCCTTTTTTGTTTTCGCTCACTGATTTCCTGTCCGGAGCATAACTCGACCACCCTTTGGAATATTTTCATGAAACTTCACACATGCATGGACCACGACCCGGAGGTGTGTCGCGCACAAGAATGACAACTCTTGCGTAACTAATTTTTGAGTTATCTCCCTTTTTTGTTTTGCGCACTCTACAAACTGGACAATAATGCATGAAGACCCGTTTTCTCGTCTGCTTTGTACACCTTTTCTCGTGTGCTCTGTACACCTTACCTGTAGAGAGAACAATAGAGACTGGGAGAACCATGTGCTAGCATGGGCTTGCATGTGCAAATGTCCAGTGCTTGACCACTGCTGACCACAGGTAATTTATACAGGTAAATTACTACATTGGGTACTGTGTTGAAAATGTTGTGGCATTATGTGGACCTGTGCAGATATATGTAGATAAATATAGGACTATTAAAAAAAATCTGGGCTCCAGTAGCAAGCATTATTATTTTTAAACTTTTTTTTTCACTTTTTTTTTTTTTTTTTTTTTTTTTTTTTTTTTTTTTTTTTTTTTTTTTTTTTTTTTTTTTTTTTCTTTTTTTTTTTTTTTTTCAAATTATTTTTCAATTTTTGTCTAGTAGCATAAGGTCGTAAGTGCTATATACAGACTATTCACCTGTGCATGTGCTAGCATGTGCAACTGACCACTGACCACTTACAGGTAATTTATACAGGTAAATGATTATATTACATTTCCGTAAACTGTGTTGAAAATATTGTGGCAATAGTGGACCTGTATATATGATATGTAAGATAAATATAGGACTATTAAAAAACATTCTGGGCTCCAGTAGGGAGCATTATTCTTTTATTTTTTTTTAATTTATTTGCATTTTTTTTTTGCATTTTTTTTTTTACATCCTTTTTCAATTTTTTAACTGACCACTAACTTATTACAGGTAATTTATACAGGTACATTATTACATTTCCGTAACTATTAACAAAAATTCTGGGCTCCAGTAGCGAGCATTATTTTTTTATTTTTTGTATATTACATTTCCGTAAACTGTGTTGAAAATATTGTGGCATTATGTGGACCTGTGCAGATATATGTAGATAAATATAGGACTATTAAAAAAAATTCTGGGCTCCAGTAGCAAGCATTATTATTTTTAATTTTTAAAAAAAAATTTTTTTTTTTTTTTTTTTCAAATTCTTTTTCAATTTTTGTCTAGTAGCATAAGGTCGTAAGTGCTATATACAGACTATTATCATATAATAAAACAATTATTGACTAGTGAGCCATAGAATATAATCTGATATTCTATGGCTCACTAGTCAATAATTGTATAATATGTTTGGGCCAGTGAAAATTGCTTTCGGGCCCAGGCTCGAGGTCAAGGCGGGACAAGGCGAGGCATCTGATTCCGCGGAATTCTTGTTTACTTATCTCCCTTTGTTGTTTCGTGCTCTGATTTTGTATCCAGAGCATAACTCGAACACCCTTTGGAATATTTTTATACCCCACCACGATAGTGGAGGGGGCATTTAGTGTTACCCTTGTCCGTCCCTCCGTCCGCACACACGAATGGGTACTTGTTGTAAGAGTGCGGGGATCTTATTGGGTAGTGTTGGGTACTCTTGTTGGGTATTTTTATACAGTAAAAACCCAACAAGTATTCATTCGTAGGAACGTGCGTCCCGTCCTCCCGTCCGTCCGTCCGTCACAAAACTTTAACACTCGGGTAAATGTCTCATAATTTCTTCATCCTTTGACCGATCAGCTTCATATTTTATATACACATTGCTCTAATGGTCCTCTACCGCCCTGTGCCAAATCCACATTCGTCCTGCCCCCGCCAAGCCCAGGGTCAAGGTTACATACTTGGTGCTTCAAAAACTTTAACGCTCGGGTAAATATCTTGTAATTTTTGTTTTCTTTCACGGATCAGCTTCATATTTCATATACGCATTGCTCTAATGGTCCTCTACCGCCCTGTGCCAAATCCACGTTCGTTCTGCCCCCGCCAAGCCCAGGGTCAAGGTCACATACTTAGTGCTTCAAAAACTTTAACGCTCGGGTAAATATCTTATACTTTCTGTTTTCTTTCATGGATCATCTTCATATTTCATATACGCATTGCTCTAATGGTCCTCTACCGCCCTGTGCCAAATCCACGTTCGTCCTGCCCCGCCAATCCCAGGGTCAAGGTCACATACTTAGTGCTTCAAAAACTTTAACGCTCAGGTAAATATCTTATAATTTTTCTTTCCATTCACGGATCAACTTCATATTTCATATATGCGTTGCTCTAAGGTCCCTCTACCGCCCTGTGCCAAATCCACGTTCATCCCGCCCCCGCCAAGCCCAGGGTTAACATCACATACTTAGTGCTTCAAAAACTTTAACGCTCAGGTAAATATCTTATAATTTCTGTTTTCTTTCACGGAATCAGCTTCATATTTCATATATGCATTGCTCTAATGGTCCTCTACCGCCCTGTGCCAAATCCACGTTTGTCCTGCCCCCGCCAAGCCCAGGGTCAAGGTCACATACTTGGTGCTTCAAAAACTTTAACTCTCAGGTAAAAGAAAAATTTTGACTTGGAATTTGGCCTCATTTATTATCAAAGCGATATGTGGGACATCCGTGTTCTATGAACACATTTTCTAGTTTATTAAACTTCACACATGCATAGAAGACGACCCAAAGGTGTGTCGCACGTAAGAATGACAACTCTTGCGTCTTAATTTCTTAGTTGTCTCCCTTTGTTGTTTCGTGCACTGATTTCGTGTCTGGAGCATAACTCGAACACCCTTTGGAATATTTTCATGAAACTTCACACATGCATAGACCACAACCCTAAAGGTGTGTCACGCAAGAATGACAACTCTTGCATCACTAATTTTTTAGTTATCTCCCTTTGTTTTTTCCGTCACTGATTTTGTCTCCGGAGCATAACTCGAACACCCTTTTTTCAAACTACTTGTGTATCTGGGGAGGGGGATACACATGCGCTTGTCGACAAGCGTCCATTTCTAGTTCTTTGTAAATAACATACAAGTACATGTAAATGAACAGAAGCAGCTACATTAAACATTTATCTTTTGAGTATTGTACATGTTTTACATGTATAAAAACTATGTAAAAAGTTGACATCAGCAGGGCTTTCAATAGTAGCCGGTAGCCGGCGGTTTACCGCCGCATATTCTCTAAAATATCGCCGACTATATTTCGAAAAAATAAAAAAATCCCTGCTAAATTACATCTTCAGTGACCCGAGAAGGCAAACTCGATGTTTACTGGTCCCTTTGAGCGTTGGTTCCCAGTTGGCATATAGTACGCAATGTACAATATTGGACTGCCGGGTTCAATTATTTTTCCGCAGACTTGATTTTGGTTGCTGGTCAAAACAATTTCACCCGCATTCGGGTAAAATTTTGTTGTCAACGCCGGGAATAAGAATGCCGATATAAAGGTATAGTTCGTACAAGATAGAGTTGCATGTCATAACGGAGTCATAACTATTACAATATTACTGAACATACAATAAAATATTTACGTACGTACGTGTGTCCGGTTAAAGTTTTTGGTTAAGTTTTTTGGTTCAAGTTTTTGGTTAAAGTTTTTGGTTAAGTCTTTTGGTTAAGTTTTTTGGTTAAAGATTTTGGTTAAGTTTTTTGGTTAAAGTTTTTCGTTATACTATATCTCTGCAACTGCTTTGCCCATTACCTTGAAACTTCACATGGGTGTTTATCATCATCTATATTTTCATTCTACCCCACTCCCGTGCGGCCCGTGCGCCCAATGTCAAATCCAAGATGGCCGCCGTCTAAAAATAGCATAAATTCTTATAAAATCTTCTTCTCATGAACCTCTTGCCGGATTTCGACGAAACTTGGTAGGAATGATCGATGTACATTGCTCTTTCAAAGTTGTTAAAATGGTGACCCCGGGGTCAAAAATGGGCGTGGCCCGTGGGGTCAAATTGGGGTCAAATTTTATTTTTGACCGAATATGGTCATGTCATATATCAAATTGAAGGTATCAATGAGGCGATCACTCTGGTGCATTTTCTGTCGACATCGGATTGTTATGTCATCCAAGATGGCCGCCGAAAGGTCAAAAGGTCGTTCTTTTATTAGAGATTTCAAAATTCTTCTTCACATGAACCGCTTGGCCCATGGTAGCCAAACTTAAAAGTTATGGTCCATGTGTGAAGCCTTTTCAGATTTGTTAAAATGGAGGTCATCGCTAATCCAAGATGGCCGCTGTCTAAAAAATAGCATAAATTCTTAAAAAATCTTCTTCTCATGAACCGCTTGCCGTATTTCGACGAAACTTGGTAGGAATGATCGATGTACATTGCTCTTTCAAAGTTGTTAAAAATGGTGACCCCGGGGTGGGTTCAAAAATGGGCGTGGCCCGTGGGGTCAAATTGGGGTCAAATTTTATTATTTTTTGACCGAATGGTCATGTCATATATCAAATTGAAGGTATCAATGAGGCGATCACTCTGGTGCATTTTCTGTCGACATCGGATTATGTCATCCAAGATGGCCGCCGAAAGGTCAAAAGGTCGTTCTTTTATTAGAGATTTCAAAATTCTTCTTCACATGAACCGCTTGGCCCATGGTAGCCAAACTTAAAAGTTATGGTCCATGTGTGAAGCCTTTTCAGATTTGTTAAAATGGAGGTCATCGCTAATCCAAGATGGCCGCCATCTAAAAATAGCATAAATTCTTAGAAAATCTTCTTCTCATGAACCGCTAGCCGGATTTCAACGAAACTTGGTAGGAATGATCGATGTACATTGCTCTTTGACAGTTGTTAAAATGGTGACCCCGGGGTCAAAAATGGGCGTGGCCCGTGGGGTCAAATTTGGGTCAAATTTTATTTTTGACTGAATATGGTCATGTCATATATCAAATTGAAGGTATCAATGAGGCGATCACTCTGGTTTAATATTTGTCGGAATCGGATGATTATGTCATCCATGATGGCCACCAAAAGGTCCATTTATTCAAAATTTTTAATGTCTTTTTCTCAGGAACCACATGGCCGGTGCTGGGTGAAGCATTTTCAGATTTTGTAAAATGAGAGTCATCGCTTAATCCAAGATGACCGCCATCTAAAAATAGCACAATTTTTTTAAAACACATGAACTCAATGTCACCTCCTGTGGTGTTCATGCAGTCAGGTGAGCGAATTAGGGCCATCATGGCCCTCTTGTTTAGTGTTCATGCCTCGCCACAAGGCGCGACATGCAGGCCGCGGCCATCTAGTTGTTTACATATTTGTATGTATTTCTGACGCGCGAGCCTCACGCAGAGCTGCCAACTGTTACGATTTTTCCGTATTTGTTCCGGAAAATACGTTAGAAATACGGAAGTACGGATAACAATTAAAAAGTATGATTTTTTTAAAAAAATCAGCGCGGGAATATCTTGAAATAATAATTTCGTTTCACAATTCTGCCAATAAATCCTATTTTTTTATTTACCCGTAATCATACTCGCCGAGGCGCTTACCATTTCGATTCTTGTTGTGTAGTAATAGTTTCAAGCGCTCAGCGATATTGATTTATTCATCACGTAAATTCATAAAATGTCTGCTCCAAAGCGTGCAGCCAACGAATTTGGGTATTTTTTATCGAAAGAAGTTAGGAAAACACATCTGTTCATCAATGATTACAGCGAGACATGGCCCAATTTGGTCCTGTCGAAGCGCGGTGATGAATTTGCGTCTTGCAAGCAGTGTAATTGTGATTTTTCGGTTGGTCATGGTGGCCGAAACGAGGGCCAAGGCTCTAAAAAAGTTATTAATTTATGCATATAAGTGAGTACTGATTTGTGTTCCGGAAAACATGTGGTGTTCCGGAAAATAGCCCCCTTTTCTCTCCATGTTCCTCATGTGACCGACATGGGGTTGGCAGCTCTGCTCACGTTGCCTTTCTCTGCGCGTCGGACAATACAATCAAGTCGGCATCAACAGTCTGCGTCAACAACAACAACAAAAATAAAGAAGCGTAAACGACAGGCTGATTTACTACAGTTTGGCTTCTCAGATTCCGGTAGCGCTTGCTTTATATATTATGTACAATAACTCCCGCCTTTCTAGTGCCTTTGTCATATTATCTTTAGGTAAATCTATGCACGTAGTAGGTCCCAAGTACAATGAATGTTTTTTTTTATATTCCCCCCATGGTGCAGATGTATTCCCATTAGATTGCTTTACTAGGCTTAGACTTAGTTGTTACCCCATCTCAAACGAGGTGCTGTAAGTGTTCGGCCATAGGCAGGCATTTTTCTAGTGTTTAATAAAATATGCCATGGCATGCTTTGTTAAACCAAATACAAAAATACATATGCACACCAAAGTGTGAGGAGAATTCTTTTCTTTCTTTTTGAACATCTTTGCAAGGTATAATTTTCATCTATCAAATGATATAATTTGACTTCAGAATGCACCATTTGGCTTAATAGATTTCAAAATTTTACGGGGGAGGACCCCGGACCCCATCCCCCCAACCCTCCCCCCGCTCCCCCCGAGCGCTGCTGCCGTTAGCAGCAGTCATTAGTAATTTGCCATCTACTATTTCGAAAAATCCTGTTACTTTCATCCTTATTGAAAGCTCTGCATCAGGGACTGCGGAGGCCATCGTATCGTCCTTGCTTGATTACCTGAGGGACATAGAGGTGCCACTTGAGAAGATGTGTGCCATAGGGAGTGACGGGGTCTCGGTGATGCTGGGAAAAAACAATGGAGTAGCAGCTCGGCTACGGACCCGTATCCACCACCTCCTCCAGAACCATTGTGTGGCTCATCGCTTGGCGTTGACTGTGGGACAGGCAGCGACTGGGGTACCATATCTGCCAAAGTTCAAAGACGTCCTGGGACAGCTGCACATATTCTACCAGTACAGTGCTGTGCGAATGGAGGGACTGCACCAGATACAGGTACCACAGCTATGTACTTGATTGTTTTGTTAACTTTTGAGTCATATTAACCACTTCCTTTCTCGAGTGTTGGTCTGTTATGGGCACCCAAAACAATGGAATAAAGGTTGACTGAATACAACTTGCTTTAAAGGTACATGCCCACTCAGTAGACATTTTCGAGCAAACTAAACATTCATTCACAATTACCCCACATATTGATTGGCATTATTATACATTTTATATCAGACATAAATTTCCACACGGATATCAGGGGTGATAACCGTGTTTCCTTAAAATGTTAAAGGACATTACTATTTACCCATCTGCCTCATTTGCATATGAAAATAGCCTGATACCACCGCGCATCATTATCAGTAACATAAATATTACAAACTGATTATATATGTATAGCGGGTAATGTTTAGAACTGGTGGAATAGTGACACAATTATACACTTACTTATGCAGTGTGATAAGGATCTGTAATGTTGGATCGAAGCCTAGCAGATGTTTAAATAAATGTTAACTGTACAGATGTGCAGCCTGATCGGGGTCTCAGACAGTACCGCAAAATCATAATTGCCAATTCTCCAGTCACAGTCAAATTTGAGAAAAGAATGTATATATAAATCAAAATGTATCATCAATTGCAGGAAATGTACAATGACCCGATCCTGAAATTGTCCCAGGCAAAAGATGTCCATTGGTTATCGCACGACAAGGCGACTCGGACATTAAAGAGGTGCCTGCCATCAGTGATCACCAGTCTGGAGAGGGAGGCTGAGGAACGAAACGACAGCCAGGCAATGGGGCTGGCAGTGTTCACTCAAAATGTGAAATTCATTGCAAGCCTTAACATGATGTGCGATGTGCTGCCTCATATGTCAGCATTATCAAAGGCGATGCAGGTATGTTATTGTATGCAACTGCACAACACAAGTTACGAGATGTATAGCCGCCATCCCATCTGATTGAATGGGGTTTAACGGGACCACAGTTTAAAGTCTCATCCGACAGACCAGTGGGATGGAAATACTATGAAAGTATTTTTGATGCCCTAGGCGAGGTTTGAACCCACAACCTCCGGATTGGGAAGTCAGGTGTTCTAACCCCTGTGCCACAACCCATCCCGTGTCAGTTTAACAGCAAAGTTATGGTCGACTATTCAAACCAGTCTACATGTATATTGGCTAATTCCAATTCAATGTAGACTGAGTCTCAAAATCCTGATATGGTGTCAGGTGCTTCTGGTCTCTTCGTGCTATTTTGTGACAGTATTGAGATTGTATGGTTGCTGTTGGAACACATTCAGTGTCAAATGTCTATTTTAGACGAGAGATGCCACATATACCATGGTTCGCCCTCTCGTATGTGGAACAGTGGCCCTTCTCAATCAACTGAAGGAACAACCGGGTACACGGTACCAACAGGTGTCAAGCGACATTTCTTCATTGGTTGAGAAGGACCTCAACATTAAACAGCGCACGGATGAACAGCTGAACAACTTTACGAAGCAGGTATTGGAGATTTTCATGGTCAAATAATTTACAATTGGGTGTATTGAATTTAAGTGGTCCCCAGCATTGAATAGGTACAGCATTATGGCATGTACAACTAGAGCACAGTCGAAAAGGTGGAGATAATTCATGACCGGAGGTCGAATCAAAAGTCGAATTTCCCCCAAGTTTCAAGCCCCTAGCTGTTACGGTTAAAAAGTTTTGCTTCTTACAAGAAACATGACGGACGGACACCCA